>VDFB02349796.1:0-120688 GCA_007258455.2 Sequoia sempervirens
TTAAGGATGAACCCCTCACCAATACCTTTTTTTTTCTTTTCCAACTTTAAGACAAAAATTTTCCTTAATGGGGTGGTGGTCTAAAAGAGTATAGGGAATTACCTCCACTTTGTACCCTTCCTTCACTAGCTCAACAAAGAAGAAATATTTATTCATGTAGAATATGTTCAACATATAATAAATCATCCTCCCCCTATTTTGGGCATTGCCCCAAGTGAACCAAATACCAATGCATTTCCTTTTCTTACCTCTAATGGGATCCCCTACTTTCAGCCTAGCCTTCATTCTCTATTAGAAATACCTTTCATTACCTTTCAAATCTAGGTTCACACCTCCCCATTTATCTTCACTTCTTTTCACAAGGTTTAAGTCACCCCCCAAAATCCAAGGGATGTCATGCAGGTTACGAAGCCAATTCCACAACTGGATATTATCCTTGTACTCATTTGGGGCATTAATAGACTATATACCAAAGAAAGATTCCTTCCTTTTGATCATGACCCAAACTACTCTATTACATGAAGATACACCAAATTCAAACACAAATCACCCCCACTCCTTCGATAAAAGGATGGTAGTACCACCCTTCCCCTTATCATGCCTAGTGAAAAATTGTGAAGCCCCCCCAAATGAATTTTAGGTTTGTTTCTAGAGTAAATCCTACAACTTTCACCTCTTGAAGAAGGATTATGTCTTTTTACTTCCTTTGGGCCAAGAATATCCTTACAATATGCTTCTTGTCTAAGGATTCTAGCCCCCTTACATTTCAAGAGATACAATTAATATTCATTAAGGTTGTTCTTTGGGGGGGGGCTCTTTGTCACACTTAAAAATGTCAAAGAATTTAGGAAGATTACTCTCTATTTCTACTCTCTTAGCAGTGGGCACAAGAATAATTTCTCTGTTCTTCTTCCTTTTTTCTTTAGGCATACAAAGACTACCCCTATCCATGGGTATGACAACCCCCATATCTTTCTTCCTCCTCTATTTCTTGGATATTTTCATTATCACTTCCATGGGGACCTCCTCCCCTTCAGTGGTATCCTTAGCAGAATAATCCTCTAAATCCTCTACAAACTCCAAGCCGAAATGTGACACTATACCATCTCAAGTTGCCACTTCATCAAGATTGTTAATAGACACCAATGTTTTCTCTAAGTCAAGGGACTCATTTTTTCCAAGTTTAGGGATGTCCCCTTGAACCTTAATTTTATCCACTATTACCATTCATCAAATGCATAGTAGAGGGAGCTTTAGGTGTTGGTAGGCCACCCCAACTGCCACTAGGGTTGGTAGATCCCCCCTTGAGCCACCCCTCAACCACCAGACTCTGAGAAGGAAGAATGGGGAAGCAAGGGTTTTTTCCTTCAAATTTTCTAACTAACTTTTTGAAATGACAAGGTGCATCTAGTTCACTTTTGTTTATGCAAATTTTAACATTTTCTTGACTAATAACAACCTTGTTAGGACCTTTTCCTTTTGTAAAGGTTTTAGAGTTAAAGGTGTAAAATAATCCACTTTTTGGTTCCTCACTAGTCTAATTTAATCTTTTCTCCAAATTCTTTTGTTTAATATTTTGTCTAATTTTTTCCAATGCTAATTATTGTGCATTCCTTCTTCTAGGGTTTGAATTTACCAATGCCTCCTCTAGGAAAAGTGCATTGTTATCCCTAGATTGTTTATTAACACTTTCTTGACACAAACCTTCATTACTTAAGGTCATATCAGGTAGAGATTTTCCCAATTCTTGCATTAGGGTTTTCAATTGATTAGTAGTTCTCTTTGTGTCATCATTTGATTTAGTTTGTGTGCTTTGCACAACTACATCCTATTATATGTTACTGATATCCACACCTTCTACAACTCCAATTCTTTGGGGGAGATTCATTTATAATTACATTCGAGGAGGGACAAAAAGTGTTACTTTCCTCCAAGTTGTTCTCCATTGCCTTTTCCTCCTCGAATTTCACTAAGGATGAGGCAATATTTTTATCCCCCATATTCAAGGTAGAGCTAGTATTTTTCTTTTTAATTAGTGGGTAGTTTCTTTTGATATGCTCTTCTTTCCAACATAAATAGCATGCATTAAGCCCACCTAGAGTTTCAAGGGCACAGGTGAATGTACCATTTTTAATCTTTATCTCCAACACTCCATGGATATCAATTCTTGGGTATAAAGATACCAAATCCTTCACATCTAATGGGGCAAAGAGGCTTTGGTATCATCTAACTTAATTATGCTTCCATAGGGCTCCAGAAGGAGTGAGATGAATTTTCATAGCATTGGTGAGACATGTTTAATCACTAACCATCTTGGGCTAGATAGCGCCAACTTCTTCGTTTAGGGATTCTGGTAACCATGCCAAAGCGCAAAAGATAGACTTACCGACATGCCAAAACTGCTTTTTTATTATTTCTTCTTGTGATTTAGGGTTTTTAAAGAAGACCAAAAAAAAACCTTGATGCACTATTATGCAATAATAGTAATGAAACCCTAGCATTTTCCCCATAAATTATGAAGCCATTTGTCCATATATTTCCTTGTCAAGACCTTAGTAATGTCCATGACTGCAAACAAAATTGTAGTTTTTTGCAACCTATTATCCTTAATTGAGATTGCATTATCTAACACCTCATTTGGAATTAAGACAACTTTCTTAGGGGAGGTTGACGGGTTCTTACCTTCTCCTTCTCCTCCCACGCCTTCAACATTCTCGACACCCTCAACTTAGAACTTGGCACCCTGCAACAAGCAATTTTTGTCTTCTGCAACAATATCTCTAAAAGATTTTGTTTGCAAGTTATCTAAATTAACCTTATTATGCCTATTTAATATACCATCTGGAGGGTTTGTATCACCCTCCATGATTAATCCAACACTTCTATATTACCACACATGTAGCAGATGTTGACACACAAATGAAAACACAACCCAACCCACATACAAGGCAAACAAAAGCAAGTGAAATAATGGAAAGTGATGGGAAATGAGGGGTCATGCCACTAGACAATCACACTCAAGTGTGGAGGAGGGTCGAGCCTCCTCCATGGCCTTGTATGAAACCCCATCCAAACCATATGCAAAATTCTTCACACACATGACCTCTCAAAGCCCCCTCTCTGCTATTTGATTAATCCTTGTTTTTCCTGTGGATCCCCAAGTAAAACTATTGATAAATAGTACAAGAATTTTTATTTATTAAATTTTCAAGGAAAAAAAGAGAAAGATAAAGTGGTAGAGATTAAAATAATACGTGGAATAAATTCAAGTAGGGAAAAATGTAATGTAGAGTACCTAATTTTCCATTTTGGTGAGGCTTTTGAGTAGCCTAAAGAGTTGTCCCCTCACAAAACTATTGAGGATGAGATCCATTTATTGTTATATTGTCCATGTTTAAACATAGAATTGTATCAAAAAAGCATTTTAGAGGCCAATGAAGTAAAAGAGAAAATATGATATTTATTGAAACAAAGAGTTACGTGACCTAGCACATCACTGTGTCTCTCTCTAATTATGGTAGTGTTGAAGAAAGATGGAACATCTAACCTATTTACAATGTTTATGACACACTAAATAAAACTATGGTAAATAATTAACACCCTTTACTATGCATTGATGATTTATTAGATCAACTTCATCATGCCAAATATTTTATAAATTTAGATTTAAGGTTTAATTATCATCAAGTAAGGGTTAAAGAAGAGAATATTTAGAAAATATTGTGAAATGAAAATAAAGTATTACTTTAAAGTGGTTGGTTCTTTCATTTGGGTCATGTAATGTATTAACAAAATTTATGTGGTTAATGAATAAATTATTATGCCCTCCTTAATGTGTGTGTCAAATGGCCAATGTAAGATATGTTTTCAAAAAGTATCAAAGATGAAGTGGATAAAGATGGAAAAATACCTCATTAAGACCAACAACTTACTCTTTCTTTCAAAATTTCTAAGTTCATATTCATTTTTGTAAAAGTGACTTATGTTGCTTATTGTAACCAAAAGTTAGAAGATGAGCCTTATTTCTAAAAAAGTGATGAAAATTCTAACCAAATAAGATTTATTCTTTTCAAAACCATTATGCTTTGAAAATTTAGTTAGGAAATAGTTATTAGGTAGTTCGAAGGTGGTTAGTTGAAGCGGCCTATAAATACAAGGCTATTTAAAATGTAAAGGGGGAGACTTTTTCTAGAGGGGGAAACCTTGAAAAAAAATTGAGACATTTTAGATGACTCTTGTTTACACTTTGCGCAGAAAAGGTTTATGAGATTGTATAATTTCATAAAGATAATAATGGTACATTTAGTTTTTATGTCTTAAATGTGTTTTTGAGTTATTATTACTGATTTATTGTGCATTGAATTGGTAATCTCTTTATGTAATTATATAATCCATTGGTTATTTATTCAAATAATATATGCAACTGATGAAACACAGTCACACCCTGGTATCTTGGTTTGAATGTGCTAAGTTAACTTTTTTCTTTGAATGTTGAATTTGTTTGTCCATCTTTCATTATTATTATACAAAACCATATTTTTTGGATGACCCCACTTTCTAATTTTTCATCCATTGTGAAATATCAGTTGGTATATGTATTTCTACCATTAGGATTTTTGTTATTCATGTTCCTTTAGTTTTCTCTTTTCACCCTTTTGTACTTTTAGGTCAAAAGTACATGAAAATCTCAAAAACCCATCATAACGGGGATTTTCCCCTTTCACACACAAAGGAAAGTTGTTAGTCTAGCAACAACTTATCAAATTGTTGGGACATTTGTCACTACCCATTGGGCAAGCCATTTTGAAATTTGCATTGACAAATTTGTTTACCAACAACACCTAATATGAAACTCAAATAGGAAAACATATGATGGTATTGGAAAACCTTGTACCAACATGAAATAGGTATGGCATCTCAAATATTATGGTGCAACTTCTAATGACACAATCCAAGATGGCTTCCTAACTATGTTTAGAAGATTTTCTTGTAGCTTGTCATAGTTGACTACCCAACTTAGGCACCCAATTTTATCTCCATTATCCTTTCAAATATGCTTCATGACACATGATAAATTTTCATAATATTTTTTAATACTCCAATATAAATCTCCCTCTTACTTTCTCTCGCACACCATAGAATCCATCATTAGTAGCTCTTAAACCTTATAATATTATATTATGACATTACACATCATAATGATATTAGATGCTCTTACAAATTCTTACACACATCTCAAGATATCCTACGCTTAGACATTAATACCATTACATAGTGGGATTCATTATTTCCTATGAGAAGATAATATAATAAACAAATAAAAATAATTAATAAATACCAAATATTGGGATATAGAGTTGAGACACCTTTCCCAACACTTTAAGGAACTCTAATATTGATATTATATATTTATCAAGATTGGAGGTGAACATTAGGAATTTATCAATCCTTTCTAAAATAAGGTAATTACCTTTTCTTCTATTGGGATATGATGTACAAGGTTGTTGATGTCACTTCATGCATCATTTAATATTTCAATTATTGAATCGAGTGTGTCTTAGAGTTGTATGCAATAAGGATGTTTCCACGAATTGGGGGGTTTTGCATTGTAAACAATGACTTTTGGTTTCGGTTTAGCTCCTTCAGGAACTTTTAGGATCTCTCAAGAGTGGATCTTTCTAGCTAATTCTAAGGACTTAATCCTAACTTATCTCTTAACTAACAATTGTTTAGACTCTAATAACATAGTTTAGACTTCACTTGACTTAATTGGAATTGATTCATGGAAGAATTAAGCTAAAAACTAAATTTAATTTTAATCTAAAATTCAAAATTGAAATGTACTTGGAAAGGAAATCTATTTACGTTTGCAAAAGAGAATCTATTTACATTTGCAAAAAATAAATATTAACCTAGAAAGCAATGACACTAAGTTCCATGAACGAATTCCAAACAAGCTTCAGTTTTGTCTTCCCATAAGTCATTATTATCTCTTCCATTAAAACTACATACAATTGAAAATAACTAATAAGTTTAATTCCTATGAACAGTAATTAAATCTACAGTAAATGAGTGAATATTAATCTGCAGTAAAGTGTAATAAACCATCTTGAGAACACAATGAACTTAATCTAAGAATTAGTCACATTCACTAATAATGATTAAACAAAGATCAACATTCCTAACTTTCCAATTGATATGAATTAAATAAAAATCATTTGAATCAAAGAACATAACACAAGGTCACCTCCTTCGGTTGAGTGGGCCTTGCTCTTCCTCTAGTGTGAGCTTAAACACTGAGATTCAAATCAACTCCTTATTTGCATTTCAATTGGACAAAATAGGCAAGTAGAACAAAAGTGTAGATTACCAATATTACAATATTAAAGTCAAAGATTAACTAACTATGAAACTAAAACTAAGGATGTAAATTTATAAGAATATCCACTTATTTGAATACAAAAACTAGTGCAACTCGCCAAGTTACAAAGCGGAAAAAATTAAACTAAATAAAATTGAAAGTGTCATAAAGAAATCCACCACATGATAATAGCCGAACATAAAGTTCTCAAACTGACTAAAGAAGTCAATTCAAAAGCATTCATTAGGATCCAACTAGAGCGATCAGGAGCAAGATAGATTTCAAGTTTGTTAAACATGGAGTTTAACACGTCCACCTCATGAAGTCACCATTTAATCAACCAAACAAAATACTCAAAGATAGGATGTTATTATGACAACAAAAGATATTAAATTGCACAATCATTTCATCATTAATCATCATTAAAAAGCAACAAATTTAACGCAAAATATCATTTCTAATATATCCTCCAATTAGTTAAATATAAGGAAAAATCAAGCAAACATTCAAGCTTATAGTCTACCACCAACATAGTTAATTATTATATAATAAAGTCTTTGCAAACATAAAAGGATTAATTAAAGTGTCATTTCATGCACTCATTAGGATAATTGAATAATTGTTTATGTCATTTTAACATATCAAAGTTGTAAATCATTAATGAATGAGATGAAGCTCTCATATCTTTCATATTATATGAAACCCCCTTTTAGAGGAACCTATCTCAACTTTAAAGTCCCTAACAAATATAAAATTGGGTCCTACTACCATTTTAATACAACCTTATATCTCATTCCAACAAATATCCTTGTCTTTCTTACTTTATGACCCATAAATTTTAAAAATGAGAATTTATTTTTAAGAAACTAGATTTTACCAAGTACACCATCTAAGATTCACACATATAGAAAATAGAGATGCCCACCTCTTAGTAGTTCTAGATAATGGAAAAACCTCTTGAAAATTGTTTGGCCTCTTTGTTAAATAGATCTCATTTGTTATGGAAAAGGACTTAAAAAACTAAATCCTTTTCAAATTTAGTTTCCCATAGCATAATAAAATTCAACTATGTTTCTTCAAGAGTCTCCAAATAATATGCCTCTTGGTGGGGGAATTCAACCCCCTAATGTTCCAAAAGAGAATCTACATGGATAAACCTTAGATTTGTTAATGCTCGCTAATATGCCTTCCAAATAGAATTATTGACTAATTTAAACTTCAGCTAAGATTGTATTCTAAATATTGACATATTTATTACATTTTTGTAGCTTATTACATCCAAAGTCACCTTTTTTTAAGAATTTATAGTTTTTGGGTTTCCTATTTCCTTCTTGCTCTAAGCTAGATCCTTCATAGAGATCCTAGTGTTTACAAGAATTCATATTAATTTCACATTTAGGGGGAACTTCTAGGTAGGATAATTTTGTAATTACCTAAAATCCTAAGCTGTGAATAATCAATTTTTCTCTTGGCTCCTACAAGAGTATTTTTAGTTACATTTGAATTAACTCTTTGTAATCACACTCTTCTAGAATATGTATCCTAATTATGTGTCTCTTTTACTCATCCCCACCCTTAGGTAGTGGCATAATTTTCCTTTATTAAATAACTATATATTTCCAGGTTACTTTTCTTCGTAGTATTTCCCTCTCTAGTTCCACAAAACCATCTCCATCCCTTTTTACCTTATTAGCTACCATATATATGTAGTTAACATTTAAAGTAATCAAATATTCTCTAGTTAGATTACCATATTCATGACAAGCTCTATACCTAAAAAGAAGAATTATATTCCAAGGTCTAGATCCACTTGACTTCGCTAACCTTAAAAATGAAGCTTTCAAAAATATGGAAGGTGAGATCAAGTTCCATGTAAATATTATAATAAACTTAGCGACCTTTACCATGAAAGGATCTGGAAATATCATTTAATGATTATGTTGTCATTTTCAAAAGACAAGAGGGGACAAAAGTTCTAAGGGGAACCATTTAGACTAACCTAGGCTAGTGCCTTGGAAGGGGTTTTATTTAATTGGCTAGACTTGACATTATTATCGTGCTTCATAAAAAAATCACACTCCTAAAGAAAAAAGGACCTCCACAAAAAATCCATCATTATATATTCATTAATAAAAATTCTTGCATTTTTATAAGATACTTTTCAAACCACATTTAAATTCATATTTCATAATCATCCTTTCCATTCTTCTAGAATGTGTATCCAAAACTGTCTCTTTTACTATAACCCCCTTCTAGTTAGTGGAATCCTTTTACTTTATTATATTGCTCTTTTCTTCAAGGTTACTTTTCTTGGTAGTATTTTTCCTCTTTAGTTCCACAAAACCTTCTCCATCCTTTCCAACTTCTTGGTTACCATATGATTGTATAGTATTTTGGGTAGCCAACCATTCTCTAATTACACTACCATTTCCATGATAGCCTTTCCATCTAAAATAAATATTCTCATAGTCTAGAGACTAGATCCACTTGACTTCATTGGCTTTCAAAATGAAGCTTTTGGGAAGTGGGAAGGTGAGATCTAGATCTACACAAATGACATGAATTAAGTGACCTTTATCATGAAAGAGTTTGGAAATGTCATTTTTCACTCCCAAGAATTTAATATTATTCTAAAAACATAAGGGACCAAAATTTATGTGGGAGACCATACAAACTAATCCAAGTTTGTGTCTTGGAAGGGTTTTTTTCTATGGATTAGAAGTCAACATTCCAATATTTTATAAAAGTCTTGTATTCCTAAATAAGTAAGGACCTCCACAAAAAGCTCCATAAAAATTAGACTCATTAGCAAAAAATTCTATAAAATATCATTCAACACACATCTAAATCTCATATTATCAAATTTTTTTCTAGTTTCTTCTAGCTCAAAAATATGTATCTTCAAGAGGAATCTACAATCAAAATCCTTTTATACAAACATGATATGTTTCTCCTAAATTTCAAAACATTGAGATTAATGATTGTATATTACTCCATGGTTGGAATGCATGTATATAATCCCTTTTTATTTGACCAATCTTTTTTTTCCCTCCTACAACCATGTCCACACCATTTTCCTTCTCCTCTAGGGATGAGCTTGATCCTATAAATAAATATCTAAAAGAGCTAAGGGATAATGGAAAAATCCCCCAACCTTGGAACATGGATACAAAATAATAAATTAAAGGATTCAAAGGAAAAAAAAATACCAAAAACCCAACCAAAAAGCTATCAAGAAACCCTAGCAAAGTTCATCGTCCAAGCTCTAACCTACAATAAAATCTTACTCTACAATTATTTAGAATTATGAAACTTTTCTAGTATTTAAGATAAATCATAATATTACTAACACTATTTAATTTTAAAAATTATTGATATAAAAAAAATTATCTTAAATTTTATCATAATTCATTTCAATGACGGAATCAATACAAATATAATTCAACATTTATGTATAAAAATATATCACATATTTTTTAAATAGAAAATATCATAAGGTGTTTGATAAACATTTTTGACTTAAATTATCTTCATTGTAGAGACCATCGATTTCAATTTTTATTAAAATGATAATTATTATTTTCAAAAAATTTAAAGCAAACAAAGCTAGCAAGATGTAAAATTCATCTATAATAAAACTAAACAGAGAGGCTAGGAACTAGATACAATATAAAAGCTAACTAATTTAAAAATAATTATATGTGAACATAAAGATAAGAGGGAAACAATAATGGACATAGAAGGAGATAAAGTGTACTAATGAAAGGGTTTGAGTATATAAAATAAATAATCAACAACACCACCTAAAGGTGGTATCCAATGACTAATGTGCACAAATATTTTTAGTCATGTTGGCCAAGCACTACACATTTATATTTTCTTAGTTATTTTGTGTAGTCCTTGGTTGATTGAGATATATATTTTTGTGTCTATTAGCTTTTTCATAGCATATTTAAGTGTTGTTGCTAGTCTTTTTTAAATCATAAAAATGACAATTTAAGAGATTTTATATGATTTAATAAGATATAAATAAATTCAAAGTTATTTAGTTGAGTAGCCTTAATGATTATCTATAAAGATACTCAAAAGTATCACAATAAGCATTGAAGATAAACAAAAAAATAAAGCATAAATGACTCAAATTAAAATAAATGAAACCTTATACCTTTTCTACCTTGCTCTTTTGATTGAGCTAGAGAAAGAGCTACACCCAATTTTCTACTTGATTTCATCCCTAAGATGTATGATTGCTTGATATTGTGTAATGTGAATTGATCAAAAAACCAAGATAAACATAATGATATTATTTGATTCTCAAGATGGCAACATGTACTTAGTGTGAAGATGTGTTATGAAATGGAGGAAATAGATCCAATTTATAGATTTTTGGTGGAATAAATAAAGGGTTGGGATGCGAAGTTGATGAAGGGTCAAGATTTCTTGAGAGTGAGTGCATGGGTTGAGAGTGTAGCCTTCTGAAAAGTGTTACAAGAGGGAAGAGAGGAATTGATTTGTGAGAGATAATTTTCCATTCCATGTGAGCACTATGACATGTGGAAGATGTAGGGTGGCTAAATTATGATGTTTAAGAGGCATGGAGGCTTACATGAATGAGAGGAGCATTCCCATACGTGTGTGAGAAAGGTAGTGGGCCTAAGCCACATAGGACAAGGATGAGGTGAGGCTTGGGAGTATTTCAATCTTGCATGCTTGAATTCTCACACAAGTGTGAACAAGGGAGTGGGTTGAGCTGGTATACTCACACATGGGTAGGACACTTGTCACATGATGGTAGCTTTGGAATATTAGTAATTTTAAAATAGATGAAATATTAGTGTGGCCTAATTAGGCTTAATTAATTAATTAAGTAGGAAGAATTAAAGAATTTAAGATTAGTTTGTTTTAATTAATAACCTTAGGAAGTGGGGAAGAGAAATTAATTAAATGGAAAATTATTTAATTAAGTATAAGAAGGAGAATTGACTAAATAATAAATTATTTAATTAATTACAAAAATATAGAAAAATGGTTAATTTCAATGATAAGTAATTAAATAATTATTTAATTAATTGATGAAGAAAATGATGAGATTAAAGTTGGTGATGAATTTTTGGGTGTCTATATTTTTCCATTCTTTGATATAACATCATGATTAAAAGAATTGGTGTCATGTCAAAGAAAATAACAATATGCCTTAATCAATTAGAAGAAATAGTGAAGAAAAAATAATGGAATAATGACTCATTAAGAGGTCTCCCACAAAAAAGTCATCAAGGTGAGCTCTCAAAATGAAGATATAAAGGTGAAATTAGATAAAGGAGGAACAATGATGGCCAATAGAAGAAAAATGGAGAAAACAAATAAAGGATGAAGAAATGACGAGGAAAGAGTGAAAGAGGTGAAAATTAACACTTGGGACCCTAGATTAGAGTTTGGAAGGCCTATAATTAGGCATAGGGGGTGTGAATAGTTCATTTTCTCTCTAAATCCCTTAGGAGATTAGAGCTCAAAACATGCAGAGGAGTAAGGTGGCTAATATCCCATGACACGCCCATTAAGAAAAGTAGTGAAGCAATATGAGTGATGACTAGAGGTAGGAGCACCACTATGTATCAAAAATCAAACCCCTGTACTAGTTTTAGATGCAATGAATATGGTCTAAAGATGGGTAGATGAAGGTTTTAATTCATGAATTAGTGCTTATATAGGTGGATTTAGTGCTTATGCTAGCTAATTAGTGTTTGCATGGAGAAAATATCCCTTCCCCATAGAATAACACTTACGAGAAAGATTCACATACTCGGGGAAAGGGTTGCATGCACATTTTAGCATTTTTATTATTATAACAACACTAACATGATATAGCACTTATATTGACAAATTATTAATCATGTATAGATTACTGCTTGCATTGATAAAGTGGTGCTTGTGTAGATTAACACTTACATTTATAAAGTGATGCTTATATGCTTTGGTCATGATAGACTAGAATTTAGTTTTAAAAAGCCTAACAAATAAATTTAGATGGATTTAGGCATGGTTGCTACCTCTGCAATCACAAGAGAGATGACTCATAGTTATGCGGCTAAGGGTGATGCTAATTGAGATGTATTGGGAACTTTTGGAGGTCATGGGGCTTCATGGGGTAGCATTTACACTTGATATTTAGGAACATAGGGCTATGGTGACAACCCTAGTGGAGATGACATAGTGACCAATTATTTCCTCTTTTCAAAGGGAGAGATGACAATGATGTTAGAGGATGTATGGAGGATATTGTAGATTCTTGAATCTACAGGAACATAATAGAGCAATAGCTAGAAGATTCTGATGTGTATTTGGAGTGGCTATTTATGATAAGAGACTTTGTCTTGATGGATGGGGAGATGGATTTGATAGTAGGAATGCAATTTTTGAGGGATTTTCCCCTATTCTCAATAGGTCTTGTCAACAACATATTGCTTTCTAACAAGAGGTCATGAGGGTTCCCCATTGAATGGGCTAGGGTTGTAGAGGATATGATGAAAAAGGGTCAAGTGTTATGCATGGGATCCATGTGTGTTGGCATAACTATAATGAGATATGCATATAGGGATTGCAAGAGATTGGTATATGAGGTGATGTTGTTACGTGTATGGGGTCCTAGGAACGTATTTTTGCGCTATGACTAATGGCGGTGAGGTAGGGGGTGTGAGGAAAATAATATGTATATTTATAGGAGGGATTTATGATATGGTCACAAATGTGAGATTTTGCATACCAAAGATGATTTGTTGATGAGATTGATGAGGTGGAGTGGAGGCCATGGGGGGAATTTGAGGTGTGGGCTAGTGATGATGAGAAACTATCTTATGTACAAACAACATTCTTCATAGTGGGGTGGATATTGCATGTGGTGGAGTAGTATCTACTATGCAAGGTGTTCAGACAATTTGGCTTACCATAGAGTAAACCATCGAGAGAGGTAATTATTGATTGAAAGAAATAGGATATAGGGTCAAGGGGATACAATAGATGGTTTTTAGGATTGAGCAAGTTGGTTGTAGCTTTATTCAATAACATAGGTGTTGAGGCTAGATGTTGTAGATGTAAGGGAAAAAATAGAATGCATAAAGTGGTGGATGAAACATCATCTAGTGAGGTTTCTAATGCCTGAGGATGGATGAGAAGAAACTAGATGTGATGGGGATGGGGAAAGGGTAGGAGGTTGTGGAGATGTGGTAGATATATTAGGGGTTAGGGTGGGAGAGGTGAAGAGGATGGAGAGGATATGGAGGTGGATCAAGGGTAGGAGTATGAGGATGGCGTGTTGTTGGGAAAAATGTTGTTAAAGATAGATTGATGCCATAGGGAGAGTGATGATGCCAAGGTAGTGCAAAATCATGCCATAAGGGAGAGGTACAGTTTGTAAATGGTAGAGGGGGAGAGGGATGCACCAGTAGGTAGAGATACATGGTGTAGGGAGAGTTGAACATATAGATAGATAAAGGATACAACCTTTAGGAAGATAGGAATAGACTCTAAATAGAGATAAATATAGTGAGAAGAGAGAGGGATGCACCAGTAGGTAGAGATACATGGTGTAGGGAGAGATGAACATATAGATATATAAAGGATAAAACCTTTAGGAAGATAGGAATAGACTCTAAATAGAGATAAATACAATGAGTAGAGAGAGGGATGCACCAGTAGGTAGAGATACATGGTGTAGGGAGAGATGAACATATAGATAGATAAAGCATACAACCTTTAGGAAGATAGGAATAGACTCTAAATAGAGATAAATACAATGAGGAGAGAGAGGGATGTAATCCTTTCTCAAGGATAGCCAAGTAGCAGAGGTGGGGGGATGCACAGTTGAGAGTAGAGAGGGATTCCATAGTTATTCAACTAAAATAGAATCAATGATATTTTTAGTGGATCTAGGTAGAGAGATATTAGGCTCAAGGGTTATTAGGTGCACTTAGATTGGTGGACTATGGTGGTAGAGATAGAAATATTTACAAAATAAGTTATGGATGAAAGATGAGAGGATAAGTTCTATTATTATTAGTTGTATGAGAAAGCAATGTTATAGAGTAGATGGAAGCATCATATGTAGTTGGATCAACCAGTAGGTTTACATGATCTAGGAGTTTAGTGAGGACAACTTCTATACTAGTGGGACATGCATCGATGCAGCTTAGGACTTTAGATTATTGGGCTAGCTAGAGCTAGTTTGATGCATATACATGACGATTTTGTATTTGTATTTCATGAGATATATTTGATGTATATGTTGCTCCTAGCTCACTCAAGCATCCTTGTACTCTAATTTTAGACATATTGTACCATGATGTACTTTTTGAATGTATATATGAGATGATCATGATTTTTTAGCAACTTATGTGATATAGATGCTTGATATACATATGCAGTTACATGAGGTTATGGTTTATGTATTATATGTTTTATGTGACGTGTGCTTTATGGATGAGGATATCTTATAGATTTATGATGATGTATGCATGTGGTGATGTCATGATAAATAGTATTGTATGACTAAATGTATATGTAGGTGATGATATGGATAATACTACTAATATTGGATGATTTATGTAGGTTGTATAGGATGAAGTGTGGATGTGGAATTTTTGTACTTTGTAGCTTTAATTATTGGGATTGATAAATATATCTTCTCAAAACACTAGGAATCATATTTTGAAACTTGTGATCATGACCTAGAGACTTACAACTTATATTTTTATGTTAATGGGAATAGTTTCTTAGGTGCTACAAAATTGGGAAAACCATGATGATGGTGATGATGATGTAGTGAGTGAGTTATTTTTTTTCTCATGGTACAATATGAGAGGAAAATTGATGAGGATATGAAGAAATGGGGGAATAGTCAAGGACAGGTAGATGATAAACATGGAGAGGGAAAAGGACACTAGATGTGGGGAAAGGTCAGGTAATTTAGTAAAGTACAGTAAAGAGCATGCAACTTAAATAATATTCCAAAGTCACAACATGTGAGGGGTGATGTATGGGAAGGTTGGGTAGTACAAATTATTGTATAAATATTATTGGATGATCATCCTCTTCATATTGCATTAGAAATAATACAATAATCAAATGAAAATACTAAATTATTTATTGTACATTGAGCATGCAAGTTTATTTCCTCTATGGTACATTTCTAGAGGGTGGAATATGGTGATCATGATTTTTAGGATGAGGGGTCAAATGGTTAAGGAATGTTTTGTTATATTGGTATGTGGGGATAAATTATAGTTTTGGTATAGCAATGGATGTTATACACCAAGGTATAAATACCAAGCCGATGATGTATCTATTGCATGGAATAAAACAAACAAGAGGTTTCTCGGGCACCTACAAGGCCAAAGTAACCTTGGTAGATCCAGTGATGGGGTAACCAACAAGCATAAGTATGTACTTATGCTTATAAGGAATGAAATGACCTTGGGTTTCATATGTGGGAACACCCATTAATCATGGAGAGGTCCTTACACATACAAGACAATATAATGGTCTTGGTGGATCATGCGAAGGAAAAACCATCATACGTACGAGAATCCCTATAAGTGAAAGGTTGTTAAAAGCCTTGGTGGGTTGAATGTAAAGGAAAACAAACTAAACATAAGGATTTCCATGTAGATGGTGGGGAATATCTACTACACATGGTTCTTGATAGCATGTTTTTCCATGGTACTTTCCCAAGGTGCCACCAAAGTGGTTTTCACCATTGGATAGATTACTTCTCTTTATTATTTTTGTATTTTGTTTTTTAATTTTTTATTTATTTTTTGAACTTGGTATATTCCTTAGATTATGCATGGAACTATTTTTTGGTGAATGGTGTTGATGGTTTCTTCTAATGGATGAACTTCTAATGTCGCTATCTTAAAGGGTTCATATCTATATTTTAGAATGATAAGAAAAGGCCCTAACAAGTGGGTTCAAACTTGCCTTTTTAATCTCAATCTTATACATTTATTTTATTTTATTTGAGCACTAGATCATTGATGTTAAACTCAAAAACCTTAATTTTATTTTTATAGATACAACATGTTGGTGAAATTAATTATTTAATTACACTTACATAAATTTACTTAGGACATAAAATTCTTTCTAGAAGTCTTAGTTGGCTTTTCTAGAACTTATCTTATCTAGCTAATGCATCATTTCCTAGGTGATTAGTTTTTTAGTTGTCTCATGTCATAGGATTATGACATTTTTCAACATGTTCATTACTACATTTCAACCTTGCCTATTTAAGGAAGGTCTTTGTACTCATTTGTAATATACTGCATACCTCATCATTTGATAGGTCTTAATATCAAGCAAGCTCATTTTTCTTGCATACTTTCTTATAGAAGGTTTTCATTGTTTTTGCAAGTGGTCTTGGGTGTCGAGCTAATATCTTTAGCTCTTACATGGTATTAGAGCCACATCTTACAAAACCCTTCTCAAATTTGAGGGTGGGGCTATTTATAGTGAGAGATCTTGATTTGAGATTGTCTCTCCATAGGTGGGCTTTCATGGAAAGTTGCTCTTGGCTTATGTTGGAGGAAATTTGAGCCCATATTTTATTTTAGGGCAGCTAAGAAAGTCAGAATTGACTTTTGTTTCGCCTAAATCTAACATTTCTAGCCAAAGTTGTGGAGCTTTGAAGATTTGCAAGATCTAGGAGTTGCAAAACTTCTAGTGCATTTTCAGCCAGATCCAACCTCACCATCATATTCAGGAGGCTTAAGAGACAAAAAACAATATATAATTCACCTTTTTTCACCTTCAACTCTTCATGAGGCAAAAAATTTTTACCCGGGGTGGCCATACGACCCTCGAGTATAGGGTACAGTATTTGGTTTTGCAGAAAAATATTCTAAAAAATATCTTCTACATTTTTTATTAATTGGGCTAAATTTTTGATATATTTTCAGGCTATTTAAATATTTCATCGGGAAATTTGTATTAAATTTGGGACACATATAATATTATTTCAGTGTTTTTTTGTGGAGGTTCGTACGCAGACACTAGTACCATCATACCAATTGTCGACAATTTGCATTAGCTGTCTCATCACTGGCCATTCATCGATCGCCAGTTGTTTGTCCTCTGGCTCTTGGTGCTCATCTCTCCCACCCACCAACTTACTATTCTTTGTCGACAACGTGTAAACTCTCACCCCTGGCCATACACTCCCTTTCGTTGGTTCAAACTCCCACATCAACATTTTCTCCCCCGTTGGCTGGATTCTAGGCTTTTGCTGGGTGTACCATAGTTTGTACGCAACCTTGTATTGAGCCCATATTTCTTTTGAAGACTTTAGCTTCTTGTTTTCCAACCAAATTCCATCACCCACTAACTTGGTGTTTACTGCTATTGACTGTCAAATTGCCAGTCCTTTCTCTGCAAGATATGCGGTCACCTATTTCTTCCAAGAGGCTTTATTAGCTCTTCATTTGTGAGTACCGGGTTCTTTTATAGGTCTGCATCGTACCTTCTTTGGCGTACATTATTGGTCAGCAACGACGGTACAATTTACTTATGCATTCGTAGGATTTAATAATCACCAGCTTTTTTTAAGGACTTTGATCGATGGGTTAAAGTTTTTTATTATTAAAACTTTGTCAAAGTATGCAAATTGTTTAAAGCTTGTGGTCTGATCCATCATTATTATATGGTCATTGGCTTTATAAACACTTTAGATTTAAATTTTTATATCCAAAGGCCGATGAGTTTTATAATATTTAAAGTATAATATTTTTTAATCCCTACAGTGCCAACAGTCACGTAGGTGACCCAATTTTGGCGGCCCCTGGGTGCGCAATTTTTGTGTTTGTTTAGTCTTTGATTTGCCCTGATTTGGCCCCAAAGTGCCTAAAATAGGCCTTTTTTTTCAATTTTGTGTAACTTTTCGCCATGATCTCCAAATTTTGCAAATGAGATATCAGCAAAAAACTCTCTCTAAGTACTTCGTAGTGGTGCAGGTCTTTGTGACAGATTTTGTTGTAGGTAAAATTTATTCACAACTGAAGTCAAATCACCCCTTTAGACCTTCGAGCTCACAAATTTCAGCCAACTTCTCTAATTTTGGTTATTCAAGTTGCATTTGGAAGGTATTGAGGATCTCTTTGATTTGGTTCATGTATTTTTTTAAGTTTCAGCCCCAAGTGAGATATTTAGATTCTTGCATATTTGATTTTTGCTTCATAACTTGGACATCCTGATTCTTGGAGAAGTTTTGTTTGTGGAGGGGAGTTTATTCTCATTTGTATTATCATATTTTGGAGGTTTCATATCAGTTTGTTTCAAATATTTTCCATATTTTCACTCTTGGTACTTGTTGATCTCATGGCTAAACTAGGATTTGAAGTGTTGACTCCTCGTAACTATCACACCTGGAAGGTAAAAATGTAGAGATTTCTTTGGTCAAAAAGTTTGTGGTCCACTTTGGGTGATCACCAACCTGATTTTACAAGAGAATATGAATGATTTTCCCATAGGAATAAATGTGATGAAGCTATGGGTTTAATTGCAATGCATGTTTCAGATAGTTTATTCTTTCATATTGAGGAATGCACAACTCCTAAGCAGGTTTGGGATAAGTAAAAGACTCTCTTTAGTGAAATTAGTCAGGTATGTGCCATGCAGTTGGTGGCCCAATTGGCTTCACTTTCTATAGATGCATTTTATACCATTGAAGACTACTTGGTAAAATTCAAATCACTAAGATCTCAATTGGCAGGATGTGGCAAGGAGAAAACTAATAAAGAGTGCATTTTTTTATTTTGTCTAAGTTGAAAGGTTCCTTTTCATATTTTTCTACTTCCTTTTATGAAACTATGGATGGTTTAGGTGATTATTTTGTTATGCCATCATTTGAGACATTTTGTAATAGGTTGACTAGAGAACAAGCAAAACTTAGTCAACTTGATACACAACTTGATACACATACTAAGAATCATGCTTTAGTTGCGTCATCATCATCATCATCATCTAAGGATAAAGGAAATAAAAAGTTCAAAACTAAGGCAGAATCTAAAGAACCTCCCACCTCTTCAAAAGAGGAAAAACCTAAGAAGGAGAAGACTAAATGTGGTTATTGTAAAAAACTAGGGCATGGTGAACAAACTTGTTACAAGAAAGAATTAGATGAAATGAGGCAACTCTTAAAGGAACACAACATTTCTTTACCTTCTAAGTCTGAAAGCTCATCATCTCTTCTTCTCAATCGACATCTACTACACACACTGATCATGTAGGCATTGCAAATAGGAGTAATATGATAGATGATTATAAGAAAAAAGAACATGCCCTTGTTGTCACACAAGTTGAGAGGTCTAAAAATTGGATTCTTGATTCTGGAGCTTCCTATCATATATCAGGCCAACTTGAAAGGTTTTCATCTTTGAAGCATACTTCACTTCTGAGGATCTTGATGGCTAATGATGTGTATCTTGATGTGTTTGGTAAAGGGGTTATTGATGTGCCATGTATGGTAGCTTTAATAATGTGCTTTGTATACCTAATATTAAGTACAATCTTCTTTTGGTATATCAGATAGTATAGACTGGTAAATCAATTGAGTTTACTCCAGATTCAGTCTTCATTCGAGATTTGGATACCAAGCAGCTTGTTGTAGTGGGTAGGGCCAATCGTCAAGAAAAGATCTACTACTTCTCTCATTTTGTTCTTGATGGTGAATGTTCCAAAAATGTCTCTCCTAGATCTAGTGTGGACAATTGTTTAGGTGGTGGATGTCATGGATGGTTAAACCTTGCCATTCATAAGCCATGAAATGAGGTTGCATCTCCTCTTGCTCATTAAGATTTGAGCTAGACTTCAGATGAGTAGGATACTAGTGGTTTTCTAGATTTGCACATACATGATGGTTTCATGATAGGGTTATTAGATTTGGTATGTCATACTTCTTTAGCAGATTTGGAGGACTTTTTTGAGGGATTTTATCTCCTTCTTGATCATTCATCTTTGGAGGGTTCTCTTGATTCTTCACATTCTTTGTATCCTTCCTTGATTAGGGTAACACCCGATTTTGGTAAGGTATCTTCAGAGGCTCTTGACACATCTTCAAAGATTTCATGCTTCAAATTGCTTCCCTCCTACTTCTTCATGGAGATGAAGTTTCTTCAACATCAACCATTAGATATTTTTCTTCCCAAGGGGAGATATATTGTTTGTAGGCATTTGATTCTCTTTTGTCACATATATATATTACAAAATCTCCCCATAAGAGGGAAAGAAAGACACTACATAGTCCCCCATAATGAAGTAACTCCAAAACCACTAAATAATGTTTGAATAAATCAAACATTATTTAGTCATAGAAGTTCCTAGTAAAATAATATAATATAATATAATATATATATATTATTATTAATATATATTATTATTGTTATTATTATTATTATTATTATTATTATTATTATTATTATTATTATTATTAATAGATAATATTAATATTAGTTTATTGTTCTTGTTAATAATTATTATTTACACAATTAATAATAATAATAATAATAATATAATAAATATATAATATTTATATATACATATTATTATTATAATTATTATTATTATTAATATTAATAATAATAATAATATTAATAATATTAATAATAATAATAATATTAAATAATAATATTAATAATATTAATAATATTAATAATATTAATAATAATAATATAATAATAATAATATTAATTATTAATAATATTAATAATATTAATAATATTAATAATAATATTAATATTAATAATATTAATAATTATTAATATTAATATTAATATTATGTATTAATAATATATAATATTAATAATAATAATATTAATAATAATAATAGTATTAATATTAATAATAATAATAGTATTAATATTAATAATAATAATAGTATTAATATAATAATAATATTAATTATGTAATAATAATATTAATAGTATAATAATAGTATAATAATAATAGTATTATATTAATAATAATATTAATATTATTAATAATAATAATATTAATATTAATAATAATAATAATAATAATATTAATATTAATATTAATAATAATAATAATAATATTAATATTAATATTAATAATAATAATAATAATAATATTAATATTATTAATAATAATAATATTATTAATATTATTAATAATAATAATATTATTATTATTATATATACATATAATATTAATAATAATAGTAATATTATTATTATATATACATATAATAATAATAATAATAATATTGTTAATAATAATAATAATAATATATTAATGAATAAATCACAATGAATAAGTATTAAAAAAAGAGACTCATAATAATATAATCTAATGTTTATAATATTAATATGTTTAATATGTATAAGATTAATAACTTATTAACATAATAATAAGATTATGTATAATCTAATCTTATATATTATTATTATATTTATATGTTAATATTATTATTATTAATATGTATATATAATATTAATATTATTATCAATATATTAATACTTATTATAATATTAATTATAATAATAATATTAATTATATTCCTTATTATATTATATTAATGTTATTATGTTATTATCTTAGTGTTAGTCATTTATAAGTATTAAAAAAAAAAAAAGACTCATAATAATATAATCTAATGTTTTAACTAATCCTTAATTAATATATATATATCACAAAAAAAACCACTAAAAATGGAAATCAAAATAAATATTATTTATTATACAAATATAAATAATATAATACATATAAATATTATATAATATCATTATGAGTCATATTATATAATATATAATACAGATGATATAATATTAATATTAATATTATAATCATGATAAGTCAACATATATATACACATATTTTATATATATATTAATATTATTAACATATATATACACATATTTTTTATATATATTAATATTATTATTTTATATATAATAATATATATATTAATAGAACTAAGCTTCAATGGTTTAGTTCTATTAATATTTTATAATAATAATAATAACAATATATATAATAATTAATACATATTATTAGTGGTTTGTGAACTTATAATAATAATATTGTTAATTATTATATTCATATTATTTATTGTTTATTTATATGAATATTAATTGTGATTTAGTTATGGCTGATGTTAATGTTATTATGTTATTATATTATATTAATGTTATTATTATTATATTAATGTTATTATATTCCTTATTTAATATAATAAGGAATATAATAACATTAATATAATATAATAACATAATAACATTAATATAATATAATAATAATAATAATAATAATAATAATAATAATAATAATAATAATAATGTTAAATAGGAGCCAGTTGATATGTGATCAGATAGTTGGTTATAGATTAAAGGTATATATAAGAATTACAAGTGTAAGAAGATTAAAAAAAATGCTTAGACTTTAATCTTATATTTGTCCACTTTTAATCTTATAGGCTGATTGAAAAACATCTATAGCATTCAAACGGTATCACATTTTTTGAATTCAAAACATGTGTCACATTCTATGCTTCACATACTATAAGATAAAAATAAAATAATATAATTATTTATATAATTATTTTAAATAAATAAGATTAAAACATATATATTAATTATTTACCTTTGATGTCTTATTTAATATTATATATATTAATTAATAAATAATATTAATAGTTAATAAACATATATATAAATAAGATTAAAACATATATATTAATTATTTACCTTTGATGTCTTATTATTAATCAAATAAATAATATAATTAATAGAATATATATAATTATAATTTAATAATTAACTTATATAATTATAATAATAATCATAATATTATAAATAGGTTTAATAATAGATAATATTATTTATTAATAATAGGTTTAATAATATTAATATATTAAGAAAATAAATGTTTCAAGAATTGTCTATGCAATGGAAAAGGAGGAGAAAATTCTTATTATTTGTAAAATATGTCAGGAGAAGATGGATGCATTTAAATCCATCAAAGCTAGCATTGGAGTTGGGAAAGGGCCAATTTTCACATCAAATTGGCACCATTCCCACATGGGATCAAGAGTTTGCATTGTATTCAATAGGATTTAGCTTGCTTTCTTGTTCTTTCATTTCATTTTTGCTTTCTTGTTCTTTCATTTACAGGATAAATGAAAACATGGGAAGGTCGAAGCTCTTTGGATCAGACCTTTTGTCATCACTGGAAAATGAGGAGAAAATTCTTATTATTTGTAAATATGTCAGGAGAGGATCATAAATTTCCATTGCATAGACAATTCTTGAAACATTTATTTTCTTAATATTCTATGCACAATAATCTAGGAGAAGATGGATGTATTTAAATCCATCAAAGCTAGCATTGGAGTTGGGAAATGGCCAATTTTCACATCAAATTGGCACCATTCCCCCATGGGATCAAGAGTTTGCATTGTCTTCAATAGGATTTAGCTTGCTTTCTTGTTCTTTCATTTCATTCTTGTTTTATTTCCTATTTAAAGCTTTGCTAATGGATTTCATGGGGAATTCTTGTTCTTACTTGCATATGATCTCCTAATATGTGTGTTTATTGTGTTTTGTAGGTATTTGGATTGGGGTTCTACATTTGGCGCTAGAGGATTCATTATTCCTCTTAAGGAAAAATTTGTTATCTTTCTTGCTTAGGACTTACTAATTTCATTTTGGGCTTTAAAAAGAACCTTTTAAATTCTTGTTAAAAAAGGGCTAAAAATGAACATTAGGACTTGAATTTACTAGAGTTGGTTTTTCAGATTTAACAATTGAACAAAACTAGTCTCATTTGTCCTTTGGTGCTCTAAAAAGAACTCACAATTGCTTTGAAAGGTTAAAATGAACATGTGCTACTTTGTTTTTGTGATTGCTTATTTAAACTAACATCATCGAAAAGGACGTATGTGCTCTCGTGCTTCACAACAATCTTGAGAATCAAAAGGCCTTTTTGGTGATCTTAGGGTGGGATAAAGTGATCACCTCCACACTTCGTTTTGGGTTTAAAATTGAACAACAAACTTTGTGAGTGTGAGTTAGGTATATCGCGTATGTTCTCCCTTTGTTTCTAAATGAAGGTCAGTCGAAATACAAATGTGCTTGCTCATTGTTGTTTACCTTTAGAGGGGCCTACCTAAGAGACACATTCGAAAGGAAAACTCGAAGGTGACTCCAACTAGTTTTTCATTCAGGTCGGTATATAAATGGATAAGACTAAACTGTCAAGTCCTCATGGTATGTAGGCCTTAGCCGTACAATGTCTTTTAGAATGAGGTACTACCGTAAAAAGTATAAGTGCCCCTAGTAGGATTGATTAAAGCCTTTAGTGGCTTGTTGGACACTCGCAAGGTGCCATGTCCCTGATGTCCCATCATTAAGAACCTTGTTTGTAGTAGCCAACCAGTCCATCCAACAAGTTTATCAAAGTGGTGCATTGGAACTTAGATTCCAAGAAGTTACTTGCCATGTCCGATTTTGGTTAAAATATAGAGGTTAGTACTTCATTCTTAACATACCTTTATATTTTTTCCTTGGTTGCATGTAAAATCATCTCTTCTACTACAAAGGGCATGAGGGAAGCCCACCAAGAAAAACGTACCAATTGAGCTAGGATGTTATATTGCTTGTGAGTCAAAACACTTTTGCTTGTTCGAAAACATTTGGAAACAAACATTTAACATTATCATCAAAATTTCAAACCCTTTAGGAGGAAAATACAATTGACCAAATTCATGTGTTATTGCTTTCCCTTGGGATTTATCCTTAGAGGTTTCTAAGCACTTGGATTTACATCTCAATTTTCCTACTAAAGTTAGCAATAGGTAACCCTTGCCTTGATTTCATCAAAATTTCACATAACATATTTTGTGGGATTCGAAGAAATTAGGACATTGGACATCTAATTTGGAAAACTAATCATAGAAGTGTTTGTGGTAAAAAAAATCACTAAGCAAAGATAACAAAATTAGTTCTCACACGTGTTAGTTCCTCATGATTTCCAGGAAAGTCAAAATCCCAAAACAAAAGTCCTTGAGCAAAAGTTCAAAATTAAGGAGTCACACTCAAAAGGTCATCAAGAAATACATCAGGAAGTGCCATCAAAAACAACATATCAAAATAAGCAAGAAGTTTACAAGGTTCTATACACTCATTCCTTTGAACAATCCAGAAATGTATGCTCAATTTGAACCACTTCTTAGTTATAGAGGTCCATAGAAACATTGCATGCTCTTCAATACCAAGGTCTAGTAAAAAAGTGTCTTTTTGGGTACATCTTAGGATCAAAATCAAATATTTTTCATCCATCCTTCAACATCAAACCAAAATCACCTTGCCATCATCTTTTGAAAATCTTCAAATTATCCTCCATGCTAGGATTTTTGGAAAAAATCAAAATCATCAAATCCTTGAGACAAAATCCTTGAAATCTTTGAAATCAAAACTTCAAATCATCTTTGGCTAGGTATGTGTAGATTCATCCTTTTGCATATTCTTAGTCAAAATTATCAAACCATCTTATTTAGCTAGGTATATGTAGATGCATCCTTCTTCATATGCTTGGTTAAATTATCATCTTTTTTGAATAGGTGTGGGTAGATGCATCCTTCTCCCTACACATATTCAAATTATCATCCCTTGAGAAAATCTACCCCTTATAAAATCATCCAACATCTTAGGGTGTATTTTTTCAATCAAAGCAAACCAAAAAATCAAGTCAAGGATAATCCAAAAATCAAAATCCAAATCCAAAACATATCCCAAAGTCCTAAAAGTCTAGCATTCCTCTCAAGATTTCTCGAAAGATCAAACATCCACATCATCCATATTTTGCATCATCCTCATATCACCTTTTGATCCTCAAGATATCCTAAAATTTCTCTTTTGTGCCTAAAATTAGATCATTCGAAAGAATTAGAGATTCATCTCCCATATTCTTGAAAATTGATCCTTGTTTTATGGTTCAAACTAGATCTTAATACAAGAACATGGAAGCCAACCAAGAAACACCTGCTTCAAGTGACCTTAGTCAAATAAATTCTGAAATAAATCCCATTGGGTCAAGCAACCCTCTAACAAACTTTCCTCCATCAAATCAACAAGAGGAAGCCCAAGTGGAGGATCTCACCAATAACCCCTTCAAAATGTCACATGAGGAAATCACCGAAATGGTTCAAAATCTGGAAAATCATAAAATTATCAACATCATGATGAGACTTAATCCTTCACTATACATGCTTGAGTTGGAAAAGAAAGGGGCTAAACTCCCCTCCAATTTTGATTTGAGCACTATTGTGGAGCCATATTTTGGGATCATGCCCCCAATCTCATCCACCATCCCCATCTCATCAACATTTCCATTCCAAAACATCCCTCAAGTCACATCTATTGCTCCAACACCACCCATTGTTAATAAAGGAAGTGCATTTCTCAATGCAATACAAACACACCCCCTTGTAAACAATCAGGATTTGGATGCAAACACCATCTTGGGAAAATCTATACCCCAAAATCCATTACATACACATATCCCTCTCACCTTTCACACTCCAAACGATTCATCATCATCATCATTCCGCACAATACCCCAAACTTCTCTCCCCATAACTTTGCAAGGAGAGGGTGACATGTTCAGACCATGGGGCATTTTTGACATTGCACCATTTCCTCAAGAGATCACATCTCTCATGTTTGCACCACTTCCACCATTTCCATAATCATCCACACCACTTCTTGGCTTAGGGCTTCCCCCTTTACCAAATATCAATCAAACCAACATCCCGAACATCAATCAGAGCATCACGCCAAACTCTCAAAACTTGTCATCAATATCGCAAATATAGATGATAACTACACAAGCAATCACCACATCATAAACCACCCCCCTAACATCTCAAAACATGGTCTCTCAAGGACCAACCACATCAATTGCACCATCTACCAATCAAACCCCAATTACCAACACGACGACGCCTCTCATCACTACAACAAGCACCATTCCAACTCCACCTCCACCAACACCACCTCCACTAGTCTCCACTACATCAAGCCAATATAGTATGGCATTGCAAGCCACTCAACAAGCTGCTTATCAAAAGGAATTATTACAAGTACAAAAACAACAAGTTGCACAACTAGCCACTCAGCAAGTCACTCAAGCCGCACAAGCTACCCAAATCGTACAACAAGTGCAACAGGCTGCACAATCCCAAGCATTATTATAGCAACAACAACAAACCACCCAAGTAGCTCAAGCTACATAGGCACAAGCACAAGTTGTACAAATTTTGGAAGCACAAGTTCAAGCTCAAGCCCAAGCCCAAGCTCAATACCGAGCCAACAAGCTCAAGCGCAAGTGCAAGCACAAGCATAATATCTTGTACAACAACAAGCCACACAACATCAAGCATATCAGCAAGCACTCAAACAATTCCAAGAACAAAAATAAGCATCCTGATTAGCCACCCAATAACAAGCATTGTTGGTGCAACAACAAGCACAATGGTAGGCTCAGCAACAAGCACTAATAGCATAGCAGCAATGGGACCAACAACAAGCATTGTTGGTACAACAACAATTGCAAGCATACTTGGCTCAACAGAATACACAAACACCATCTATCAATATACGAACCAACCCACCCATTCCACCAAAAAATGAACCACCTCAAAAGCTTTCATCCCACCCCTTGATCTGCAAAGCGATGTAACAACACAAATCAGGTTGCTCTCGCAACAAGTGCTTGATCTTCAATTAGGGAAAACCACAAAAACCCCCAACAACTTGTGCCCTTATCCATTTGATAGGAGCCTTGCAATGAAGCCATTTCCAAAAGGATTTGAGATCCCCAAGTTTAAAAAATATTGTGGTACAGGAAACCCTGAAGATCACATCAGGGAATTCTAGGTTCATTGCATGGAAGTTGCGTACGACGATACCTATTTGATGTGACTATTTCTTAGGAGTTTGGCTAGCCACACCATGGAATGGTTCTCTCACCTACCTACAGGCATCAAGACATTCCAAGAAATCATAGATGCATTCATCAAAAAGTATGCATGTAATATCGCCATGGATGTTAGTCTAGAAGAATTATCGGCTCTGAAACAAGGTAAGAATGAATCATTTGCTTCATTCCTACAACAATGTCGATCCAAGGCCAATCAGAGTAAATGGGTCATGCCCGAGGAGCAACAAGTATGTACTGTCATATCCAACCTCGACGGCCTCTTGGATTTTCATCTCAAAGTCCAAGGATTCACCACATACAACCAGTTGATTCCCAAGGTGCTTAGCATCGAATGAGCCCTTATGACACAACCTAGAGGATCAACTGCATATCCCAAACAATAGAAAAAATGCCCACCCACCAAGTACAATGATAAACCTTGCACATGGGAAAGAAACAAAAATGTTACCAACGATGGTGTCGTCGATGCCAAAGTTGTCATTAGTGCCCCTCGGCAAAACACTCCCGCACCACAACAACAAATCCAAAACCATCATCAAAACAATCAAGCTAAAACAACAACACAACAACCAAATAATCAAGTGATCAATAATGTCAATGATCAAAGGGGACCACCCTAGTGAAACAAGAACTTTACCAAGAAGAAGTACACGGCCCTTGGGGAACCACTCAAGGACATCATGAAGAAAATAATAAATGAAAAAACCTCATCAAGATTCCCACCTATGAGAACTACCAAGAACCAGATGTTAAACCTCCTTAGTACAATGAAAATAAACTAATTTCCATAAAATCAAAGGGAAAACCACAAATAGTTGCATGAGGTTAAAGAACCTAGTCCAAGACCTCATTGATGAAAGAATCATAAATGTGGAACAACCAACAGGAAATCAGAATCTCAAATATACATGAATCTGATACTAAACCATAACAATAAAGGTAACAATAACACTGATAAGGGGAAAGGTACCTACAAAAAAATAAATCATGTATATGAAAATCTTGTTGCTTCCCTAGATGAATATTGTGCAGTAGTCACTATAAAAGGAGCCTATATCAATTGTGGAGTCACCACAAGAGGCAGAAAAGTTACTATCACAGGATCATCCCAACCAAACAAAAATTACATGTACAATTCAAGATTTGTTCCCAATGCTTACAATGTCCTTGATCAGCTAAATAGAATCCCATCACAAATCTCCATCATGGAGTTACTAAAAATCTCATCTGCCCACAAGAAAATCCTTGAGGAAGCATTAGCTTCATCCACCGTCCCCACAAATCTTGATGCTGAAAAATTCCAAGCTATGGTTGGAAATATCATCACTCCAAACCTCCTTACATTCTCTAATTAGGACTTTCCTGCTCAACCATCTCATAACTATGCACTCCACTTAGATGTCCTAGTGCAGAAAAGTAAAGTCGAGCGAGTCTTGGTGGATGGAGCTGCAGGCTTGAATATTTGTTCCCTCAAGCTCATTAAGCAGTTAGAAATCTCAGAGGATTTCATCAAAAAAGGAAAAGGTATTAAAATAAGACCATATGATGATCAGGAAAGAGTATCCTAGGGCACAATTAGAATCCCTATTCAAGTAGGGCCAACAATCATGGAGACTACCTGTCAAGTCTTGGACCTCGACTTGCCTTATAACATTCTCCTAGGTCGTCCATGGATCCATGCAATGCAAGTATTAGCATCAACCTTCCATCAATGTGTCAAATTCACATATGAAGGACAAGAGTTCACCATCCATGGAGATCCCAAACCATTCTCCTACTGCAAGAACCTTGAGGAAAAATACTACAAAATCCCTCAAGTACCTAAAAATGATGAAGGCCCATCAAATCCATACATTGACCCAGCCACCCTCGCTTCCACTTCTGCGATAGAGACACCTGCCATCCCCACCATCTCTAATATCAAAGTCATCATTTAGGATAATGGTTGTGGAAACTATACGATTCCCAAGAATGCTTTTGTGGTAGGAGAGTTACCACAATCTCCCAGATCATGAGGACGTCTGCAATCAAATGAAGCTTCCACATCTCAAACATCCCTTGAAGACTATCCCGACTTCACAAGTTGGGGAGATCTCAGCCAAGAGGTCATAGAGGAGGATACATCACATCTCTTATACCAAGACAACTGACCAACACCCGATCTACCAATGGATGACAATAACAAAGGTTTGCAAATGATGCTTGCAATGGGCTATGATAGAAACCAGAGACTTGGGAAAAATGACAACGAACTTACAATACCCCTCATTCTTGAGATGCGAATGAGAAATATTGGCCTTAGATGTACCCCCCCCCAAGTATAACCATATGTGGATGAAGTCCCCCAGTTAGAGCAGTCAAGACTCCCCGTGAACCAACACTAGTTGAACTTTGCTTACCTCTTATCCACTGGCCGTGTCATAGATAATTTCACTTTTGACATAATAGATGTTTGTAGTAGCAGTGATGATGAGGATCCCATAACCAATGCACCCAGAATCTTTGAGGATACCACCCTTCACATGATTAGCACCCTATCTTATGAGTCTGAAAACCAAAACCAAGAGATCTACCTAGTTTACCCCCAACTCATTGACTATGACCAACAAGGACCACCAATTCTTGACACATTCAAAAATGATGAGGTACTCTCAGAATTCATGGGACTATGGGATAATATTCCGTGTGGGGATCACAAAGGAGGGTTCATCATTGAGCTAGATACATAAGCCTATTATGGGGAAATGATTGAATCCCTCATTCACAAAAGTGAGAAACTAAGAATAATATCTAAGTCTTTGAGTGAAAACCACATTATGGCACTCTCTGACATGAAAAAAGAAAAAAGAAAGGACACGTCCAATGGTGAAAACCTCTCTGAGGTGCCTGAGGATGGGGGATTCAATCTTCCTTTCAGAGCTCTTCATCAGGAAAAATCAACAGTCCTAGCAAAAAAATGCAATCCAATTAATCTAGGAATAGAGAAGACACCACACATCACATTCTATGTAAAGTCATTATTATCAGAGGAACAAGAACTCCTAGCAGCATTCTTGAGAGAAAGAAAAGTTAATTTTGCATGGAGCTATGCAAACATGCCAGGGCTTGATCTAGAAATTGTAGTTCATCACCTAGCAGTATATCCTGAAGCAAAGCTTGTCTGACAAAAGCTTAGGAAAATGCACCCTCAGATCACCCTACTAGGCAAAATGGAACTAAAGAAGCTATTGGATGCAAGATTCATTCAACCAATATATTATCTAGAATGGGTGTCAAACCTGGTTCCTGTCTCAAAACCCGATGGGGGCATCAGAATCTACATAGATTTCAGGGACTTGAACAAGGCATGTCCAAAAGATGATTTTTGGTTGCCCAACATTGACATGATCATAAACATGACGACGTGACACAAAATGCTTTCCTTGATGGATGGTTTCTTGGGATACAACCAAATAATGATTGCTAAAGAAGACCAACACAAAATGGCCTTCACTTGTCCATGGGGGACTTATTGTTGGAATATGATGCCATTCGGCTTGAAAATGCAGGATCAACATACCAAAGAGCTATGAAATTAATCTTCCACGACATGATTCACAAGACTGTCAAAGATTATGTTGATTACATACTAGCCAAATCTAGAAAGAGGAAGGATCGCATAGCAACCCTAAGTGCTATCTTTGATAGGCTAGAGGAATACAAGGTTCAATTAAATCCAAAGAAATGCATCTTTGGCGTACAGTCAGGAAAGCTACTGGGTTACATAGTGTCAATGAGAGGTATTGAGGTAGACCCTGCCAAGGTAAAAGCAATTCTTGAAATGGAAGCACCCAAAACATTGAAAGAATTAAGAGGTCTCCAAGGAAGGCTTCAGTCCATCTGAAGATTCATAGCACAATTGGCAGATAAGAAAATCCCATATTCTCACATACTTCACAAGGGAGTAGAGTACAAGTGGGATGATAAGTGTGAGGAAGCCTTCAATAAGATCAAAGAATATCTACTTACATTGCCAATCCTTATGCCATCGATCCCCTTGGAGCTCTCCTAGCTCAACATGATGAAAATGGGAAAAATGGTTATGGATGGATGTAGGATTTTAATATAATGGATTTTTTATGTTCCTATTATGCTTTGAATGCTTATAATGATATGGAATGATTTATGTAATGAAATGCAAAAAAAAATTGCGATGTGATTATTTATGAGGTGTTTTATATGATATGGATGACTGATGGATGATATGTATGTTTTTTATGATTATGTATGATTCAATGTGAATGCAATGGTTGTTTTTTATATGATATGTGTTGATGATGTAAATGAGATGTTTTTAAGATGCTTAGAATAAAAAATATATATTACCCTGAACATGTTAAATGATTGTGAGATGTATGTGATGCATTTATTGTGATGTGATGTAATATATGAAATGATATGTTAATGAAAAGTGGTATGGTGATGCTTTATGTCATGCAAAATGAATGTAATGTGAGAGATGACTTTATGATGTTTATGTGATGCAAATATGTATGTGTATAATGCAATGGATTATCTATAATGTTATTGTACCTATTATGTTTGATTATGCAATATATGGTAATATGAAATGATTATGAAATGTTTATACAAATGAATGTTATGCGATGGTTTATGTAATGAATGCAATGTGATGGAAAAAGTGGATGTAATATGATGAGAAAGGGATGTAATGTGGTGAAAAATGGATGTGCTTATTTATGGAAAATGCTTATAATAACATGTTTATATGATGATGAAAATGCAATGCATATGTTTCCTATATGATATGTTTATGCAATATGCTAATGATTTTTGGATGCAAGATCGATGATGATGATGATGATGATGATTAACTGTCATAGTACCTTGTTAGCATGATGAGCAAGAAGGGATGAAAGAGAAGGAGACATTTCAACAAGACATAAGATGATGAATATGCAAATGATGATGACTACTTGCCAAGGAGTTAGGATTTTCAAAGGGCCAATTTCCTTATGCTTGATAACACACATGGTATGATGCATCAAGGTATAGAGAACTAGGATGGCGTTGTACCTAGTGTGATGGAATTTGACTTGACAAACAGATAGGAGTATTCTTGTTCACACCTAACATACATAAACCTTGCTAGGATGCACTTTAGAAGTTTTTAAAACATCTCAGACCAAAGCATGGAAAGGTATAATCTATCAATGCAATAGTCAACAAGTTGTTGAAAAAACCCTTGATACCTTTCTAGCAAAGCAAGTATTCACCAAGTTATATTACAAGAATGTCCAACAAGCACAACAGATAAAAGATAATGATCATTGCCCCATTCCTATTTCTCTAAATCCTCTATTCAGATATCATCGAGAGGTCCTTGGAATGAGTGCAATAAGATAAGTCAAAAGACAAAGATAAAGTAAATAAACAAGTTGATGCTCTTCAATACCGCTAACCAAAAGGGAATGTGTTTTCAAGGATAAGAACCAAAACTATTGCCAAAAGATAATGCCCATTATAGGAAGGATACATCCTAGGACATGTTAGTGGATGGCAGCACGTCATTTCATTTATCCAAAGTGTTCTTTCTGATAAATAATTCCCATTGTAGGAAGGATACATCCTAGGACATGATGTTATTAGATGTTTGAAATGGGATTGATTGGATGATAGGTTATTGACACAAAGAGTTGACCAACTTGTTTACGTACTAACTTAAACCTGAGACTTGATGTTTTGAGTTTTCAATTTTAACCTGCTAGACTTGTTTTCAATTGTTTCACCAAAGGTTAAGGATGATGATCATTTATTATGATTAATGTTATTGTGGGTTCAAGCGAGATGAGGCAAATGAATTTTTTTCAAATATTTGGATTTTTTGGAGTTTTGCAATGTTTTGAGGCTGTTTTGGGTATTTTTCAAGATTTTCAAATGTTTTGATTTTTTATTTTTCAATGTTTTGGGGTTTTCTGAGATTTTGACCAAGAGACTAACCTAAAGACCTATCCTAGGGGCCTCGGGGGCTGATCAACAAATTATCCTTGCCTACGTTATACACAAAGACCACGTAGTTTGACTAACAACTTGACTGATTTACAGATGAAGATATACATGATGAAATGTCAATTTATTATGACAGACTCCTAAAGGACTAACCTAAGTGTCTCAAGGGATGATCAAAGATCAACCTTGCCTATGTTCAAGGCTCAGAGACCCGTAGTTCGACAAGATGACCTTGTTTTTGACTTTTTGACTTTTAAACCTATTTTGAGATTTTGATATGTTTTGAATGTTTTTGGATTTTGTGATTTTGTTGATGTTTTTGGATTTTCTGATATTAGGACTTCAAGAATATACACAAATCCAATCCGATGAGAACATGTCTCTAGCGTGATGCAGTAGACTACTTTGATAAAGGCAGGACAAACTAACCTTAGGAATGGGCCAAGTAATACTAGGAGGGATCATGATACGAACATAGGACCAAGCTATGGTGCAGATGCGAGTGGATGAGTGATGAATGGAGATTTGAATGTGATGGAAGATGGATGATGCAGAACAAGCCATGAAGATCCTGGTGGATGGAAAGTGCTTATTTACACAAGGTGCCTATTTTCCAAGTTTTCACCAAGGTACCTGCCCAAAGTGCCACCAAGGTGGTTTTCACCAAAGGATGATTTTTTCTTTACTGTTTTTCATCCTTTTTTCTTTTTTTTTTGGACTTTTTTGCTTTTTTGATTTTTTTGTTGTCACCAAGATGTCTGTTTGCCAGGTTTTCACCCAGGTAACTATTTCTTCATGACATTTTTTGATTTTTTGGTTCTATAGCTTGAAAGATTAGGCATAAAACATTTTGAGATGAGAGCTATTCATGGGCTCTTGTAGAGGTTCCCCTTCGGGTGTTGATAACTGATATGCCCCTTAATTATAGATTTTTGTGATAAAAAATGGTCCCAACCAGTTGGGTTCAAATTTTCCTTTGTTGTTTGGATTTGGTACGTTCTTCTGATTCTCCTTTAGTACCGGTTCTCCGACTTGGAAAGTCCTGCTTCTGATTTTCTTGTTATAGTTCCTCATGAGTCTATTCTAATAGATTTTCAAATGATTCAAAGCATCTATACGTCGCTCATCCAATAGCTCCAACTCATTTAGTCTTGATACTTGGTACTCTTCATCCGTGATGAGGTTTTGCAGTGATATTCTTAGTGACGGGAGCTCGATCTCAATGGGGAGTACTACTTCTGATCCATAGACCAAGGAGAAAGGGGTGGCACCAGTGGGTGTGCAGATATGGGGTGGAGAAGTGATGTTGGATTTTGAATTTTTCACACAAGTTGTGGATATCCTAATTCTTGAATGATGTCCCATTATCTAAGATAATGGCTTGGGGAACACCGTATCAAAAAATGAGAGTTTAGGATGAACTTTGATATCTACTTCCCGGTTATGTATGTCATGGGTATGGCTTGTACCCACTTGGTAAAGTACTCTGTGGCAGTTATGATGAACATGTGGCCATTAGATGAAGTGGGAGTGATTTTTCCAATGAGATTGAGTCCTCACTGCGAAAAGGGCCATGGTGTGATGATGGGATGAAGTTCTTGAGCTGGAGCATGGATGATGTCCCCATGCTACTAACATTGTAAGCATCTTCTGACGTGGTCGTGTTCCTCTTTCTCCATAGTGGGCCAATAATACCCTGTCAGCAATTTCTTGGCCAAGGTTATTCCACTCGAGTACGAACCAAAAATCCTGTTATGCACCTCAGTTAGAGCAGTCAAGGCTTCATCAGTGTTGAGGCATCGTAACAAGGTTCCCTCTATACTTCTATGATATAAGGTATTTCCTAAGATGACAAACCTAGATGCTTTTTTGACAAAGGTTCTTTTTTAGGCTTGAGGGTAAGTCAGCAGGTAGGACACCTATTTGTAGGTAAGTATAAATGTACGAATAGGTAAGTACACAATAGACATGTAGCTACAAAATATTCTATTAGATATCTATCCTAAGTCTTGTGATCAAAGATTCATACTCTATCATGTCATTTGTGCAAGAAAAATATTCTCTATAAGCCTTGGAGATGAAGTCTCCATGAGGTTTGATAAAAAGGACATCAACACCTTAATTGTGGTGAGTATAGGAGCCATCAAAATATAGATTCAAGCATATAGATTCATTGATAGCAAATATAGATTCTCTTAGAAAGTATACAATAAGTGGATGATCATATATTAATGGAGATTTCTCCAATTGGTTGAAAACTTATCCCTTTATCTATATATTATATTCAAATTCACTGAGAAGCATAACCCATTTATCTATTCATCCTATAAGGGGTGCCCTTAATAGTAGATAATTGAGTGGGTCAATTCTAGAAATGAGCTTAGTTTAGTGATTGAACATGTAATGTCACAAATTTTGAGAGCTAAAAACAATGGCTAAACATACTTTTTCCATTGGAGTGTAGTTAATCGCATAACCCACTAGAGTACGATTGATGTAATAGATAACTCTTTCTCAACCTATGTCAGCATGGTGTGCAAGGAGTACCCCTTATGCAACTAATGTAGTTGAAATTTATAAGAGTAGGAGATTTCCTAGAATTCAAACCATAAGGATGGGTAGTGATGCTATATATTCCTTGATTTTTTTGAATTCCTATTTGAAAGACATCCCATTAGAAGTGATGTTCTTGTAAAGTAGATGGGAAAAATGAAGTATTTGATACCTTGAATTTTACCTTGGAGAGTATGAAGTTGTTTCAGGTTCTTTAGTGAATCCATATTAATTATTATCATGAATTTGGTGGGTTCTACTTTAATTCCTTTGTGAGAGATGATAAATCCTAGTATTTTCCTTGATGTGAGATTAAAGACACACTTCTTAGGATTAAGGCATAGCTGATGTTTTTCCAGATGTATTTGGGTACTTAGGGGTGTCGTATTTTATTAGATTTGACCAAAATATCATCCACATAATATTCCATGATGTTATGCAACATGTCATGAAAGATGATAATCATGGGCTAGTAATATACATAGCCCTTGCATTCATTAAGCTAAAAGGAATGACTTGGTAAAAAAATGTTCCCCAAGATGTCATAAATTTTGTCTTATATTGGTCTGTAATGGTGATATAAATTTAATTGTATCCAAAAAATATATCCATGAGTGACAAAATTTCATGATCTATTATGAGATGGACAATGATGTCAATATCAGGAAGAAGAAAATCATCCCTTGGACAAGCTTTATTTAAGTCTACAAAATCTTGAAAGATTCTAATACCACTTGGTTTTTTTGCAACCAAGGTAATATTGGAGACTCATTTAAGATAGTGAATAGGTAATATGAAACCAACTTCCACAAACTTCTTTAATTATACTTGTTGGTATATGGCGATTGATCATGCTATACTATAGACCTTGTCATGTATCCTCACTGAAAAAGGAAAAATCAGCGAAAAAAGAAAAAAAATAGACTTTGTAGAACCCTAATTTGGAAGCTTCTAAGCTTGTTAAAATGGGTTCGAATGGGGGTTACAGTATGTTGAAAAACATGATTATTCACAAGATTGTAATAGGTTTTTGCACTGGATAATAAAATCATTTGATGGCTGCAGTTTGGTCGATGTAACCCAGATTGGGTGAACCACATTAAATTCTCTGTGTTATAATTTATTTTGTGTGTTTTAGTTTCTCTGTTTATTAATTAAATATGTATTTAATTGTTAGATATCTTCCTTCTAACCCTAACAATACTTTGACTAGAAGAGTGATTTGAGGATGCATCTTCCTAAGTTTTTGATTGATTGGTTTTGCATCTAGATGTATTACTAAGTGATAGACTATGAATTATGGATCTAATTATCATCATAGTACCATATATATTTTGGGTGATTTTTACAAAATGGATATTGTAGAGGGGGACTGACTGCTTAGGACCCAAGGTCACGGGAGGGTCTAGAAAAATTAGCTGCCCTGATCTACCTCACACTAAGGGATTGTTTAAGATAGGTTTTATGTTTAAAGGGGTGAAAAGGAAGGACAACTAATCTGCCTCTAAATCCTTCTGCCAACCCTAGAGTCTCAAGAAATTAGGTGAGCAAGTTTCTAGAGTTTGGATTGCAACTTAAGTAGCTCACTGCTAGGGGACTGCAACACATGACATGGATGATAGCGCAATGCATTGGCATCTTAGTTGGGTGTTGGCATCCATATGGAAAAAGAGCGTAAAGTATAGTCCAAACTCAAGAGGAACCTATTAATGACGTAACAAATTTGGTTTAATGCAATAATAGAAATGGAAAAGAATTGAATAACTATATAACAAGAAGAATACTTTAACTTAATCTACACTACAAATTGACAAAAGAGGGTGAGGAAAGTGCAACTTCCTACCCACAAGTTGATATCTTTGAAGTCTTCACTCAACCAACAACCTACACACACAAGAACAAATTTTTTTTGGTGTTGTGTATAGAGGACTGTCGCAGTCAATCCCCCACTTTAGTGTTTCCACCTCCATGAACAACCATTATAGAAATGATGGAAGAAGTGCAATAAAGAGATATATTGAAATGAAAGTACTAAGCACTATGCTAAACAATAACATGCTAAGAAAGCAATACGATAATGCTAAGTAAATGGAAGATGGAACAATTTCACCTTCAACCATGTGCACTCAAGGAAAATGGGAGGAGTGAGCTCACAAGCTTGCAAATTCCAACGTTTCCACAACAATGAGGAGATTGAGTCAACAAAACACCAACTTGCTACTTCAATGGAGGTGAGGATGTTGTGAAAATGATGTGTAGAGAGTGAAGAGAGCTATCCAATGTTTGAATGATCAAGAAGTTGCCAAGATAGCGTGAATGAATGAAGGAGATAGTCATTTGAAGATGAAATTGGAGGCAAAGGAGCCATTTGAGTTTGATCAAGGGAGCAGAGTTGTTACTCTTCATCACCAATGGAGAACTGTAGTGCCTTTGTAGATTCTAGAGGCAGGAATCCTGAATAGAAAATAAGGTGTCACGTAGATGTTCATGCACCACGCTAGCGTCCCCAACATAATATCCTCCACCAACACAAAAAAACAACTACCAAGTGGATGGGAAGCAAATGAAGGACGTGGAATAGCATCATCAAATTTAATTTGTGTATGGTAGGAGGTACATAAATGGAGAATTTGCAAGGGGTGCAAATTCATGCCATTATAAATACCAAATCATGTTTCTCTATGAGAAAGAGGGAAGCTATCATGTAAGTGATCCTTAGCTCCTGGTTTGTACCCAAGTTGATTTCATGTGTTTCTTTGGCTAGGAATATAGACCATTCTCGATATTGATAAAAATACAAGGGGAAGGTTGATTCCTTATCCTCTAGCACCTCAATAAGTTTTTCACTAGAATATGCATCCTTTCTTTTCACCTTTTTAGTGTCTAATAGTGCCTCAAGGAGGTTTTCACTAGAGTATGCTTTATTGATTTTTAGATTTTTAATTTTACAATTAAGGAACTCTCCCTCATCCCCAAAATAGGTAGTGATGTTTAATCCATAGTCAATTCTAGATTTATGAAATCTTGTTGGAATATTTTTATGAAGTCTTATGAGTTGTACAATGAACTCATCATTTTGGAATGTGTTAAGAGGTGGAGGGACTTATTGGTCCCAATTGATAAGCTTAGGATGGAAAAATGCAAGGTCAATGGGTGTGGATGGATTAGATGAATGGTGTAAATTTTCATGTCTTGGAATAGGTCAATGATATGTGAAGAGCCTTCATGAGTACCTCTACTGGTTCTCTCAACATTAGGAAATGACTTAGCTACTTTTGTGAGGATTGATTCAATATTAGAGGGAATAGACTCGATGGACCTATATCCTAGGCCATGATGACTAGGCTTACTTTATGAAAGTATTGGTTTGAGGATACCCTATTCATATTATCAAAGACCATTTCCTGTATAGCCCATATTCTTATATATGAGTAGGGATTTTGAATACATGTTAGTGAGGAATTAAGGTTCTCATTCTTCATTGCCCTTGCATAACCATGAAGTAATGTCCATCTTAATGTTTTCACTCTCTAAGAATCCAAATAGTTGAATGTTTACGGTAACAAATTCGATAAAAGTTGGTGTTGTTGTATTGGGAGGTTAAGGTTGACCTTGTGATTTTGGAGAAAGTGGGAGTTGTCCCACATAAAATGAATCATGCAACTCATACCCTCCACATCCTTTTTAGATAGTATTAACCTTGATCTTTGGAGTGGGAAACTAAGTATTAAGGGGATATAAGTGAAGTGAGATCAATGTAATGCGATGAGGAATTGGATGGGGAAGTAACATCATTAGTCAAGATATGATGGGAATGATTATAGGTGCCTTCCAATGATTTATACTATTGGAAGGGATGGGGATTAGTAAGAATATTGAATTCAATGTTGTTATAGGGGAGATTAATGCATTGGTGGTAGGTGGAATTAATGGCATACATGGTATGTATCCATGGGTGGGCAAGGAGAAGATTCAAGGTCTAAGACATGAAACATAACCTCCATTGTCACTAGATCAAATTAGATGGGTAGTTTGATAGTACCTGTGTGTATGAAAATATAATCAATCTAATTAATTAAAAACACAATCAATAAAACATTAAATCAAAGAAATAGAAAGAAAAACAAGTAAGCAAATTATTTTATGGCAGCTTCTTCGAAGTTGTCTTATTGCTCTCTATCTCCAGCGTTTCGTTTGCTCAAGTTACTCTCAGATTTTAGAATGCCAAAGCTCAACGAAGTAGACTACTAGAGAATGAGATGTAAAATGCATACTATGCTAAATGCAAGATTATGCTAAGATACAAATATTGTTGAAATGCTAAAAATGTAAGAATGCAAGTGTAATTGTGTATACGTTCATCTGTGTTGGCCTAACCAATGCTTGGATTTGCACGTGCATTTATAGAGTTTTTCGAGGATTTTGATTGGCTGAATTAACTAACGACTGTGATAATTCCTGATAGATCGAGCGGTCGAAGTTGGATGAGACTGAAGAGAAAAATAGAAGAAAACGAGTAAAGCGAGATTTTTTCTATTTTCATGGAAGAGATAAGATGAGATGATTTAAAAATCATCTTTTTTTAGAAGAAAGATGGAAATATTTTGAGAAGATAAATAATGAATTATCTAATTCAATTATTTATTTACGAGTGCGTGTTGATTTTTCTTAATTAAATATTTATTTAATTAAGATTTTGAGGAAATCAAAAGATTTCATAATTAAATGAAATATCTAATTATGATTTGAAGAAAGCAGAAGATCTTTAATTAAATAAAATATTTAATTAAATTTGAAGGAATGACATGTGTTACGAAATTAATTAAATAAAAGTATTTAATTTATTAGAAGAAAGTTCCAAAATAGAAGAAAAGAAATATTTAAATTTAATTAAAAATATTTAATTAAATTTAAAAGATGATAATTAACTTTTTTGTTTTTTGTTTTGTTTTTTTGTTTTAGACTGCAGGAATCGGGTAGCACGACCCCCTATAAACTGTAGTGCACCTGGTAAACTTTTTAACGTGACTGACGACACTGGTACGACACGCCCTTCGGTACCACGAGGGTGGGGGAGACTAGACCTTGTGACCAACCTCCTGCAACAGGAAAGATTTAGCCAACCGAGCTAGGGCCCCAACCCCCAAAAAAAGATGATAATTAACTTAAATAAATAAAATGTATTTATTAAATTTACTCAAGTAGATATATGAAATAATCAAATAAAATAAATTTATTTGAATATAGTAGGAAAATGGATGAACAATATAATTAAATTGATTAAATTTAATTACATCATAGAAGACTTTAGATGAATTAATTAAATAATAAATATTTAATTAAATGTGAGGAATGAATAAACATGACCAATTTTATGCATGTACAGTACATTTTAATTCTCTTTCACTATAATAATAAGCTTTGAAAGAGATATACTTTTGAGGATCCATGGCCTCCTTAGAATATCCAAATTATCTTATTAATCTTAATACACAAAGGCTCAAGTCAAATACACCAGACACATTATTTTATGATTATGGACAATGACTTCAATATGGATGGATTGGGTATGCGATGGACCAGTAGTTGGAAAGTTATATTAGTGAACACAAGATGGTGCGGTGAGGACAAATTTCTAATCATTGCTTGGAAATAGTCACTTGAATGATGTTGTTTAGGACTTGAGACTCTGGTAAGGCTCAATCTAAAATATCCTTATAGATAGTTTAATCAAAAAATGAATATTTGAGTTGGTGCATTCTTGAGATAATTAAGGGGATTGCAATGGGTAGATGGTTGAGAGGGTGATGAGGCCCCTTGGACAGTCATCTAGCAACAATAAGTGGTAAAAAAAAAAGCAAGACTCTTGATGGTTATGGTCATAACTTGTGAGTAACCTTGCTCAACTCAACCAACTATTGAGTGATTGGATGTAATAGACACACCTGCTTATGAAAAGGGTGATCACGTGTGAAGCTAGGTACATGGTGTGAGCCAAAGGCTCTACCAAATTATTGCTCAAATATTCCAAACTTCCATTGCATATACCCAATAATGATTGATCCTGGCATGAAGAAGCTGGAGATTAGACTATATTGCATTGGAACTTGTTGCAAGTATGAAGGTGTTGTCATTGATGTCAACAAGCCTATGTTGTCATTGGCGATAGTTGTGCAGTGGTTGAGATGGATTGTTTCTTTGATTAGTTGCATTATGTTTTCATCAATTAAGTTGTTAATGTTAACCTCTGGTGTTGAGTTGATAAGCTTTTGTTTATGGTTTAGATTTTGAGGATATTGAGAAAATTGATAAAATAAGGAAATAGGGTGTTGCAGAGGTATTCTGGTTTGTAGAAGTGTTATTTTTTTGCTTCGCATTTATTTTGAGTTGAATAATTTCTTGTATGGTATAGACATGTTGGATAGAGGTGTTTAGAGTTTCTATATCTAGAATTTCATCTTCTAGATCGATGGTCAAAGGAAGTTATGTTCACTAGTGTGTGAACCGATTTTGCAGTGTTGCTTATAAAGGTGCTTGGGAGAAATGTATTTGCTTTGCATATCTCTGTAGTTTTTCTTCAAGTCTTGCAATTATGAAGATATGTTAATGGTGTTGATCTCTTTCTTGCATCAAGAGTGTTCCTAGTTTGGTGCTTTGAAAGTTGGATTTTAGTGTTGCAATGTTTGGTAGTGCAGTCTAAATATACAAGTTGTGTACATTCTGAAGGTGTGAATTATTGCAGAGTTTTATGGATTTTAGGTTGATAGAGGAATATTCTAGGTTGTGGTGAAGCATGTTATGTGGTTCACAAGTCATCTTTGGATCTGAGGAAGCATGTAATCCAAATTTTAATGGTGTTTGCATAGGTAACGACTGACCCAGTGTTTACACTACATTCAAAGATTTTCAAGCAGTATGAAAGTGTAGTGTGGCATGTAAGAGTTAATATGGGTCCTAGTTAAGTTTTTTTTGGTCCACTTTTCATTCCTATCCACTGCGGGAATGCTTATTGCTGACCTATTTTGAATTTGTAAGGTGTAAGGTGAGTGTAGCCAACTTGAAGATGTTTTTCAAGTTGTGGATGGTATAAATGCAAGGTGAATTAATGCAAGAGAAATGGTGTGTGGAATAGAGTTGAGTGTGGTGATGCGAAATTAAGTGCAAAAGTGTGAAATGTAGTGCGAGCTATAGTGAAAGGTTGTTGAATGTAGTGAGATGAGGTATCTTGATCTCCTGAAGACTGCAAGTGTTGTTGAAGATGTTGTGGTGGAATTTATGTTGCATTGAGGTAATGTTCTTTGTGTAACATTCTATCTTCTTTTTCTTTCTATTTTGGCAGTGAGCCTTTTTAGACACTGCATCCTAATCTGGTAGTGAGCCTCTTTGTACTAGTTTTGTAATTTTACTTATGTTGTGAGGTAATCCTCACTGTGGTTTTTCCCTTCTAGGGTTTTCCACATAAATTTGGTGTTCTCTTGTGTATGGTGCTAGTTGTTTCAATTTCTGTTATTTTCTTTTCATGCTCAAATATTATAATAGATTAAGGGTTTAATGAATGCATGCAGATCTGATTACTATTGAGGGTCTTAATGTTTTAATTTGGGAAAACTGATTCATCCCCCTCTCAGTTGTATTTTTGATTCAACAATTGGTATCAAAGCAAGGTCTCTTGAAGAAAAGTGTAACCACTTGATGTAGATCCGAGATGGCGAGCAAGAAGGAGATCCCTATGTTTGATGGCACAAACTATGCATTCTGGAAAGTGAAGATGGAAGGCTATCTAGTTTACCTTGGATTTGATGTCATAAAGGAAGTAAAGATTGTATATAACATTCCTTTGGATGGACCAAGCACAAGTGATGAAATTAAGGCCTATGAAACATATGGTAAGGAAAGGTTTTGTTCATTTGAGTAGTCTTGCACATACAAAATTAGTGAAAGTTATGGATCTAAAAGCTGCTAAAGAAGTTTGGGATAAGCTAGAAAGTGTTTATGAAGGAGATGATAAGGTAAACAAGCTAAGTTGCAGAATTTTAAGACACAATTTGAGACTTTGTGAATTTTTTAAGATGAAATAATTACAAGTTACATGTAGAGGGTTGGCGAAGTAGTAAGTGCTATGAGAGGTCTTGGTGCACAAGTCAAAGAACCTAAAGTGGTAAAGAAAATTCTTAGAACTATTCCCGATTCTTATAGTGAAAAGGTTTTTTCTATTTAGGAAGTTGCAAATTTTAATACATACACTAGAGATCAATTGTTTGGCACACTAACTTCATTTGAGATGAGAAAAATTGGTTTGAAGAATGGTACAAAAGTGGAAACTTCTTTCAAGACTAGAAAATAAAAAAAAGTTGAGGATTCAAATGGAGATGATCTTGATGATGTGGAAGCTAACTTTGTAAGAAGAATGAAAAAGGGCACTGGTAAGTACAAAGTTAAATTACCTTTCAAATGTTTTAGTTGTGGAAATATAGGTCACTATGCTTCGAGATTTCAAAACAAAATTGTGAACAATAAGAACAAGGAAAACAAAGGAAAAATGATCAAGAAAAGCTACTATGTTAGAGAGGATGCTAGTATTTATGATGATGAATCTAATTATGAAGATGTTGATGATGAATATTTGTTCTTGGCTTTAAAAGATGAATTTGGTTCTACTAACTCTAAATGTTGTGCACGAAGGAAAGTGTTTCAGAGAAAAATGATAAAGGTGGAAGTACTTTGGTATTTGCTTTTCATGTTAGATAGGACAAAAACTATTGGGTTATTGAAAGTGCTTGCTCAAATCATATGACCAAAGACAAGAGTAAATTTGTTAAGCCTGAAAAATATGATGGAGGACTTGTTAAATTTGGAGATGATTCAGGTGCTAAGATTTGTAGAATAGGTTCAATCAGTTTTGATGGCAAGCATAATATTAAAGATGTTTATTATGTTAAAGGTTTAAGTAATAAACTCTTGAGTGTTGGAAAAATGTGTAGCAAAGGATACAATCTTATGTTTTAGGATGATGGATGTGAGATCAAAAAAGGGTTTGGAACTATGATTGTTGTTAGAAAGAGGATATATGGAAATATCTATCAACTCAAGGGTGTTGATGGTTAATATTTTATGACTCAGATTAATGATAGATGGTTATGGAATAGAAGAATGTGCCACATCAATTTTGATAACTTTTTAAAAATCAATTCAATTCAAGCAGTGAGAGATTTGTTGAGGATTACAAAGCCTATCAATGTTGTTTGTAGAGATTATCAATTTGGAAAATAAACTAGTAGTTTCAAGGGAAAGGAACAATCTTCTACTGGACTACTAGAATTAGTACACACCTACCTTTGTAGTCCTACAAGAGTGAGAAGTCTTCAAAGTGACATGTATTTTATGATTTTGATGTGGGTTACTTTTTTGAGAGAAAAATTAGAAGCTCTAGATAGATTTAAAGCATTCAAAGTTATGGTTGAAAATGAGATGGTTTGAAGATCAAAAAGTTGAGTTCTGACAGAGGTGGAGAGCTCACCTCCAATGAATTTAACATGTTTTGTGAGAATCATGGCATAAGAAGACACTTTTCTGACACTAGGACTCCTCAGCAAAATGGAGTGGTTGAAAGGAAAAATAGTATTGTTGAAGAAGTTGCAAGGAATATGATGAAAGAAGCTAACCTACCAAAAGTCTATTGGAGAGAAGCAATTCATATTGTTGTTTACATACTTAATAGAGTTCAAGCAAGAGCTAACACAAATTCTCTATGAGTTGTGGTACGAAAGGATTCCTACTGCCAAGTACTTTAGAGTGTTTGGAAGAAAATGCTATATTAGAGGAGATGATGAAAACTTAGGAAAGTTTGATGCAAGTTATGATGAAAACTTAGGATTATTGAAAGTACAAGTGTCAAAGTTGATGAAGATTTGAGGAATTTAGTAGTAATAGATGGATATGAGTCAGATGAATCTTCTTGCAGAGAAGAAGAAGAAAAAGCTAAGGAAAAAGAAGTACATAATGAAGAGGAATAAGCTTCGGAAAAAGAACCCTAAGATCCTTAAGTATGTACAGAGAAATAATTTTGAAGAATAGATCATTGGTGACAAAAGCAAACGTGTATTGAAAAGAAGAAGAGTTGTTGAAGCAGAAGTAAATATATGTTTACTTTCTAAAGTTGAACCTAATACAGTGAGTGAAGCATGCAAAGTTGAACATTGGATGAAAGAAATGAGAGAAGAACTCATGCAGATTGAGAAGAATCAAACTTGGGAATTGGTTCTTAGACCTAAAAAACAAAAACACTATTGGAACTAAGTGGGTATTTAGAAACAAGTTGAATAAGAATTGTGAAGTGGTAAGAAACAAGGAAAGGCTTGTGTGTAAGGGCTATGCATAAGTTGAAGGAATAGATTTTGAGGATACATTTTCTTTAGTGGCTTGAATGGAAGCAATTAGAATGTTCTTGGCATATGTAGCATACAAGGATTTTAAAGTGTATCAGATGGACATGAAGTATGCTTTCTTGAATGGAGAATTGGAAGAAGTTTACATGGAACAATTGGAAGGACTTCAGTTGTCAGATAAACTTAATATAGTTTGTAGATTGTTCAAAAGGAATTATATGGATTGAATCAAGCTCCTAGATCTTGGTATGAAAGGTTGGACAGATATTTGATATAACAGGGATTCAATAAGGGTACCATAGATAGTAATCTCTACTTTAAGGTTGAGGAAGATAGAATCTTGATAGTGGTTGTATATGTTGATGACACAATTTTTTGGGGCAATGAAGTTGTGTGTAGGAAGTTTGAAAAAGAGATGTAGAAAGAGTTTGAGATGTCTATGTTTTGGGAGATGAATTTCTTCCTTGGGCTATAAATCAATTAGACATAGAAAGGCATATTCATTTCACAATCAAAGTATGTTAAAGAGATGTTGAAGAAGTTTGGAATGGAAGACTCCAAACTAGTATGTACTCCTATGGTTACTAGTCAATTGCAAACTGAGTAATGATGATGAATCCCCTAAGGTTGATTAGAGCAAGTATAGATCTATGATTGGTGGACTGCTATACCTAACTGCTACTAGACTAGATATTATGCATGCAGTTTGTCTTATGGATAGATTTCAAGAACGTAAAGAGACACATGTTGTAGCAATGAAGAGGATATTCAGATATTTGAAGGGCACTCCAGATTATAGCTTGTGGTATCCTAAGGATATTGATTTCATATTGAGTGCTTACATAGATGAAGATTGGGCTAGCTATGTGGATGATAGGAAAAATACAAGTGGCGGTGCATTCTTTCTTGGATGTAGATTGGTACCATGGCTAAGTAAGAACCAAGATTTTATTTATTTATCTACTACAGAGGCTGAGTATATTGCAATAGCATCTTATTGCACACAAGTACTATGGATGAGACAAACATTGAAGGATATTAGAGTGATGTATGATGAGCCTATTTCTATCTTTTGTGATAATACAAGTGCAATCAATATTTCAAAGAATGTTGTGATGCTTTCAATAACAAAGCATATATTAATAAGATTTCAGTTTTTGAGAGAAAAGGTTGTGGAGAATTAAGTAAAGCTTGAATATGTACCTGCAAAGGATTAGATTGCTAACATATTTACTAAGGCTTTTCCTAAGGATACTTTTGAGTATCTTTAGGAGAGGTTGGGGTTTATTGCCCCTCCTTATTTGAACTAGATGCATATGGAGATGCATTAGTCCAATGGATCTATGGATTCATTCCTTGTCTAGAATAATGTTGGTGGCTACCTCTCAAGGGGAATAGGTAGTGACATTGTTGTAGTATGGAATATATTCTGTCATTATATAGAAGTTGTTGAGTTGATTGGTGTATACTCCTAAGGGGGAGTATTAAGAGTAGTTGCAAGTATCTTGGTTCTATGTCAAAGGGGAAGACCAATGCAAAATATTTTATCTTTTGCCATAGATGTCAAAGGGGGAGAGAGAGAAGTCATGTGAAATTTTTTGTTTATACAAAGGGAGAATGAGGCGAGTATCAAATGGGGGGAGAGGGTAATTAGTTAGTTGTGCAAGGTGGAGAAAAGAGAAAAGGAAATAGTAATGTTCAAAGCTATTGTCTTTGATGGGTTTTCACATTTGTGTTTCCATCAATGACAAAGGGGGAGATTATTGCAAGTATGAAGTGTTGTCATTAATGTCAACAAGCCTGTGTTATCATTGGTGACAGTTGTGTAGTGGTTGAGAGAGATTGTTGCTTTGATTAGTTGCATTATGTTGTCAAAAGTTAAGTTGTTGATGTTAACCTTTGGTGTTGCTTTGATAAGCTTATGTTTATGGTTTAGATGTCGAGGATATTGAGAAAAATGATAAAACAAGGAAATAGGGTGTTGCAAAGGTATTCTGGTTTTATAGAAGTGCTCTTGTTTTGCTTTGCATTTCTTCTGAGTTGAATATTTTTTTGTATGGTCTAGATATGTTGGATAGAGGTGTTCAAAGTTTCTATATCTATAATTTTTACTTCTAGATCGATGGTCAGAGGAAGTTATGTTCACTAGTGTGTGAATCGGTTTTGTAGTGTTGCTTATAAAGGTGTATAGGAGAAATGTATTTGCTCCGCATTTCTCCACAATTGTTCTTTAGGTCTTGTGATTATAAAGATATGTTTATGGTGTTGAAATCTCACCTACATCAAGAGTGTTCATGGTTTGGTGCTCCGGAAGTTGGATTTTAGTGTTGCATTGTTTGGCAGTATAGTTTGAATGTATAGGTTATGTACATTATGAAGGTGTGAATTATTGTGAAGGAGTTTGATGGATTTTAGGTTGATAGAGGAATATTCTAGGCTGTGGTGAAGCATGGTATGTGGTTTGCAAGTCATCTTTGGATCTGAGGAAGTGTGTAATTCAAAGTTTAATGGTGTTTGCACGGGTAATTACTAACCTGGTGTTTACACTACATTTGATGATGTTCAATCATTATGAAAGCATAGTGTGGCATGTAAGAGTTAATATGGGTCCCAATTAAGTTTTTTTTTCATCTACTTTTAATTCCTATCCACCACGAGAATGCTTAGTTCCAAACTATTTTGAATTTGTAAGGTGTAAGGTGAGTGTAGCCAACTTGAAGATGTTTTTTCGAGTTGTGGATGCTATAAATGCAAGGTGAATTGAAGCGAGAGAAAGGGTGTGTGGAATAGAATTGAGTGTGGTGATACAAATTAACTGCAGATGTGTGAAATGCAGTGTGAGCTATAATGCAAGATTGTTGAATGCAGTGAGTTAAGGTATATTGATCTCCTAAAGACCGCAAGTGTTTTTGAATTTATTGTGGTGGAATTTCTATTGCATTGAGATAATGTTCTTTGTGTAACATTCTATCTTCTTTCTTCTTTCTATTCCAGTAGTGAGCTTGGGTTGTGAGCCTTTCTAGACAGTGTGTCCTATTTTGGCAGTGGGCCTCTTTGTATTTGGTCTTGCAATTACTTATATTGTGAGCTAATCCTCACCATGGTTTTTCCATTCTAGGGTTTTCCGTGTAAATTTGGTGTTCTCTTATGTATGGTGTTAGTTGTTTCAGTTTATGTTATCTACTTTTCATGCTCAAACATTATAATAGATTAAGGGTTTAATGAATGCATGTGGATCTGATTATTGTTGAGGGTTTTAATGTTTTAATTTGGGACAACTAATTCAACCCCCTCTCAATTGTCTTTCTCATTCAACAAAACTTTGAATAGGAAAAATCATGAATTGTAGGGATGAGGTTTTTGCCTCACCCTGATGCTGATCGGCAAAGGTTTTCATCTCTATCAAATCATCATGACATCTTGTCCAACCATGATGATCTCCCACAAAATAAGCATTCAAATATATATATCAACATTTATGCAACCCAAATGGGTATGCCTGAGTGATTTAAAAAATGTTTATTATTATCTTAAAAATCATTTTATTATATTATTTAATATTTTTTAAATATATTAAATTCAAATCTTAATGTTGAAGAAAATTTTCTCACCTAAATTTAAATTTAGGGCCTAGATGGGATTGGGGACATGACAATCCTCCCTTCCGAAATTTGCTTTCCCTCAAGCAATTGCAAGCATGTGTCCATGAGTGCTAAGTCTATCAACAAGTGATGAAAGATATGATCTCCGAGGCACGACCACCTATACCAAGTATTTTGTTTCTCCACTCTAATATAAACATCATCAATCCAATGATTTTGAAGCAACTCATCATTATCCCAATGAAATAGTGCACTAATCATATTAGTACTGAGATCCCAAATCATCTCACCATCACATTCAACAAATATGAGGAGATAGATGTATCTCAAGAGGCTATTGGAACCAGCCAACTTCCCAACTTTGAATGATCTCCCATGAATGTGCAAAGCAACCATCATAGGTGCATGAAAAAGCATATCAACCCATCTTAAGTGGTGATGTTGGTTAGAACAAAACCCCTAAATCTAAAAAATAAGACTTATGATGACATAATAAGTGCCTCTAATGACATATGATGATAGTGCCTCATCATTATGCCAACCTCCAATGATAAAGAGATGATCCATATCTCTCCAAATCACCTAGACAATCGTTATCCTCCAAGTACTTCCAAGGAAATCCATGTATAATAATGTAGAATATGTTGGACACTGGGAACACTGAGAGGGGGGGGGTGAATCAATGTTCAATGATTTCTACTTCTAAAATAAATCAAACATTATCAATAGAAATAATAGAGCTTCATTTATCATTTCCAACATATAATAGATAAAAGCATTCAAAACATGCAGTCATATTAGTGAACACCATAACACCAGATATTTTTGTGTGGAAACCCTATTAGGGGAAAAACCATGGTGGAGATCAATCCACAATGTTTATTCTATTAAAAGTAAATAAGAGAGGGGAATGCACTTGCATTCAAGCACACTGCCTAGAGCTCACTGCTCAAAAAGGAGGAAGGCTCACTGCCTTACAAATAAGATAAAGTTTAAAACTAGATTTGAACTGAGAAAACAACATCAACACATACTAGGATTCAGTTCCACTAAAGATCAAGATCAAATTCTGGATCTCTAACTGGATCGCATTTCTGCTCTGCTCTGCTCTACACTACCAAAGACTATTTTTCTTTCTAACAACTGATCTAATCTCTTTCACTCTCTCCTTATAATTGCACTATACCAATCACCATGACTTGGGTTTTTCACACATACACACATCCACTTGCATGTCTCATATATTCAAAATGATTCACGGATCACCTTTATATACCCGCTAATAGGGGTGATCCCATAATAGTGGTTTACAATTTTTGGCCAAACTGGACACTGAAATTATTATTTTTAATTAAATCTTCACATTTAAGCACCTATAGCGGCTAAACTGTGAGGAATTTGAAGATGGCGCAAACTAGAGTCTCATCAAATTTTGTTTGTAGATTCTAAAAATATTTTTTTCAAAATTTTTGGAATCAAATTGCACTTCTTTTTCCATCTCCCACGAAAATTGATTTTTTCAGAAAACAACATTTTTAAAAAGTGACGCAATCAGATAACACATAAATTTTTTCCATGAAGGATAAAATTATAATTCTTTCAAATTTAGATTTGTAACTCTAATATCTAGTGCTTCCACTTGGTTAGATAGTTTTTATTGAATATTTTTTCCTTAATCAAGTTTCAAAGTCAAACAAATTACAATTCGCATACCACCAAGATAACGAACTTTTTGTATATGTCAAAATTTAATTTAATTTTTTTGTTGGATCAAGGACTTCAATATCTAGTGCACTCATATTTTTCAAAAATTTTTTTGATAATCTTCTATTTTTCCACATGTGAAGAACAAAGAAATTCAATTTCGATGAAAAACCTATGTTTAATAAAACTTAAAAACAAATACATAACAAAACCAAAATATATTAAAATTATATTCATTGGATAGCTTGTTCTAAGGAATACCATAATCATTTCAAATAAATTTTAAATGAATTCATTTGATCCCCAAAAGCTAAATCAAAAGTGATTTTTATCAAGATTTTGATAGGTGTAAAGGAGACGATTTATAGGTATGGTTTAAAACTAGCAAGGTTCTATCCAAGGGGGTTTGATATAAGGTGATTTGATCAAACCCTCTTCAATTGGAATCCTTAAAATGGAACTTTTTAAGGCTTAAATCATTATATTTTCTAAAAATATGTGATTTCAGCTAAAATTAGTTCCTCTCAAGAATTGTAAACCACTATTGTGACAACACCCATAGGAATTTCAAAAGTATGTCAGCCTCACAATAGGATATAATAGTTTTCTTTTTATGTCGGCTCACATCACTTAATTGGAAGATAAGTATACCCACACAAGTTGTCTAGACTTTAGTAGGGACCCAAAACATAAGTAATAGAAAAATACATGTTCCACGTAGATCCACAAAACATCATATGAAGCATGTTGGCCACAATAGAAAATAAGCCATAAATCATGCTACTGAATCTCTTAACTCCAACTCCAACTTAATACAATACTCCAAAACTCATTAAGGGATAGTGTAAATGCAAATAAAGATTTCCTGGAGATCCACAACACGAAATAAGGATCGGGTACAATGAGTGGTATCATGCGTAGTTTCACTTGCACAACTGGATGTTCTATTCTCCAAACATACTGCCGGTAGAAGTACTACTGATACTATGGATCATACTGCTGACTCTAGTTGCCATCAATGACAACACAAGTAGCCAAAAATGATCTCTCCAAGCCATATTCCAATAGAATAATTATCTCTCATCAAAGCATGAAGTAAAGACCCATGAATTAAGGTGGAACATCAATGTCCTCATGCTCACATTCAAACCATGCACCATAGTCCAACTAAAAAATAGACATTTGCAACTCAAAGCCAAGTAATATAACAATACCCCCACACCTAGGATCATAGATCAGTTGAAACTTCATTCCTCCAAGTGTGAGACAATCTAAAGTAGATGCATCCATGGTGTGTGCCATAAGTCCCAAGATTAGGGTAGCATCATGCTTCACTAAAGAGTCATCAATATGATGGGATTGTATCTCATCACAAGTAAACAAGTCTCATGTTCTCCATGAATGACCAAAAACTCAACCAAATCTGAACCACCAATAACTGGTCCAAAAGGTGTATGCTCAACTATCTCACACATATCTATGATTTGAGCCTTCAATGGGCTCTCTAAAAGAGGTAACTTATTATCTTCATGATGTAAACTATGTGTACAAAAAAAAAATAGAATCATACCTCATTTCATGTTCACCCACATTTGAATGTTCTCCTTCCTTTTTGACCTTAAAAGGCTCATCTCTTGCATGCTCAAACTTATGTTCACCTTCTTCCCTTGGAAGAAATAGTGATATAAGATATGATTCCCTTTGTTTCCTTGCATAATTTAGATGGTTGCAACATTCCATGACCTCTTGTAGGGGTTGTCTCGCTTGAGTAGCCAACAACTTAATCTCCTTTGCTCTTTGTAGCCAACCATCACACAAGTCTTGGGTTCCTTTGACATCCTCCAAGGTATAAACAAATTCAATCTTCTTGTGGCTTGAAACTTCAATTCCTACCTTATGATCCACACCCAAATCATCAATGCCAATCTTGCAAGATTCTTCTACCTCATTCTCTTCATATGTAGTGGTTGTTATAAATGAAGGAATAGGACTTTGTTATCATGGATCAGAAAATTAGACCTGTTGTCATATCTTATCAAACCATCCTCTATCTCCTCAAACACATCTTCTTCCTTGGCTTCATGTTCTCTTACAAGTGTAGACCCAAAAGGTGGTTCTAACTGAAAAGCACTTGCCTCTAGTCTGCATTGGACCTCTATCTCTTTGGCTACCATGTCACAATATTGTGAAGGTAGGGGACTATTGTTACACAAAATACTAGCCTTTACCTCTTCTTCTCCCATGGATGAGTGCTCATTAATTAATGTTGGTCCACTGGATGTTTCCCATGGAAAATAAAGTGTCTTATGTGCCCTAACTTTTGTCTCGTGGATGCAAACTAAAACTTCATGTGTATAGATCTCTTTTTCCTTCATAACTTCATCATGGGATCTCTATGTCCTCCTATGTTTCCACCCTTTGTAATCTTCCAACAAAGCTTATCCTCATGATCTTTTGATTCTTGAAGAGCCCTTTGAGTTCTCGTCAAGGAATCCATGGAATCCTCAAGCTTAAGGGTGATATTTTCCACCTCCTCTTCTTTTCTTCTCAATGCATCTGAGTATATCTCACCAAGTGTGTGAAGACAATCTCTATCAACAAGTAAGTGTAGGTAGTTTTACTTTACTACCACCAAATATTCCTTGAGTTTGTGCAAGTCATCAAGAGATATTCCTCCTCCAAGTCTTCATGTTCACTTAGTGCCTCCCAACATAAATCTGGCACTATCTTATAAATATCATCAAACTGAGTTATGGCTGCCACAATCTGACTATCATTCACCTTTAATTTCCCTTCCAAGTGATGCACGACTTATGAGACCCAAGATATCCATGCAACATTTATGATTTGTCTTCAATAACACCTCCATAAATCTGATCAATCACCATTGATTTGGCACATCTTGAGATAGCATGCCCTTCTTCCTTGTGGTCATTATAAAGAGACATGTACTCCTTAATGGTTGATGTAAGAAGTGAATCCTCATCCTACTGAAGGCATGTGAGAACAACTTCATCTTCTTTAGGTGTTGCATTCTCTTCACTAGCTCTCAACATCATTGTTTCATGCTTGCATGTGAATCTCATAGTTTCAAACCAACTACAAGGTGTACTATCCATGACCAACCATACACTATCACACTTTAGGATCTTCTTACTAGGCCATCACTTTAGTCTTTATGATTAACTTTTCAACAAAATGTTTCTCATTCAACTCCAATAGGTAGTCATCAAATGTGATCACATGCATGAAACAAGGACTATTGAACTCACTAGGGGATGACATGCCTTGTATGTAGCTTTGTCCCATGAGCATCCTTCCATGCATACCCTCATTGACTATTCCATAAGTTGCATCATCCAGATCTCATAACTGAAATCTACATTTTCATGTGAAAACCACCTCATGGGTGTGACAACCAAAGATGACTATTTTTTTGATTTGACATCTTCTACATCTAATATTTGGTTTGAAGCTAGAGCTTCATCATAACAAGCCAAATTCTTGAAAATAATTTTATTTTCCACACATCCTTCCACATAATCTTTCTCAATCCTAAATTGAACTTCTTTGTCATGCCATGCAAGAGGGCTATGATCCAATATACCCAAGTCATTTTTCTCATTACATTCCTTGCCACTATGATATAGAGATAATATGGTAATGCTATGCTCGAGAGAAGGATCATTAGTAATACCCATATCTTCATGTGGTTGGTTACATGGAAGCAATTCTTCTTTTACCACTTGGACAATTTCAACATACTTTTCTTCAATGGTTGTTCTAGAACCTTGTTTACTTATAGGTTGATCAATGACTGCTGATTTACCACTCTTCACAATAATATAACACTTATCTAGTAACTCATCAAACTTTTCCAAACATTGTAGATTATTATCATAGGGTTTGATTACTTCCATACCTAAAAAGTTAGTGGATGTTCCCTAACCATCATTTGCAACTATTGGCACATCTTCAACACACAATATTGACTCTTCTTTTGGAAAATATTTCATCTCTACCTTACCTTCTATATTTGAATGGAATTCTCCTTTTTGTACTTTAACATGAAGATCTATCCAAACCTTTTCTCTTTGTTGAACACCTTTTTCCTGCTCATGCTCAATGATTGGTTCCTCATGCTTTCTAATTTGTTCCTCAATGTCTCCTTGTGAATTTGATTCTTCCTTCATCAATTCTCTTTTCTTTTCTTCTATTTTCTTTGAATATCTTCAAGTGCTCTTCACAAGTGACAATGGATTTATAAGTAGCAAATTCTTGTACATGTTTATAGTAGGAAATAAGCTTGCACTCATCTCTTTCTACTTGATTCTTTACTGCCGTTCAAACGGGATCATCTTGTCATGTTTTGTTGAATATATTTAGAGTTCTAATGCTGCTACAATATTTCTCTAGGAGTTTTTGTTTAAGGCTTGTGTCTTCTTTCTTTGGTAAGTGCGTACGTCGCCAATCCATGTTCTTTCTCCAAGGTACCCTTTCACTCATGTGTTCATTGTAGATATGTATTCACAACATCAGACCGACAAGCTGGCAAGACAACCTGATCTAGTACCACTGTAAGATACCTAACAAGATTTGACTCACAACAATGATGAAATACAAAATGATAATTGATAGATAATGATTACTGAATGCATCCAACAATAATTAAAGATGGCATAGGGTGATTTCACACACAGATATGAAAATGGACACTGATCACAGTTTGATTCAACAACACTGAATAATAACATAAATGGATGATAGAAAACTCAGATTTATGCATAACCGTGCAGAGAATGAAAGCACCAAAGATAATTCTTCAGATCTGAAAGATATTAATCACAGATTAATTCAATGCAACCACATAGGAGGAAACAGAGTGATATACAACCAGTCACCTGAGATTTATTTTACAGGAACTTCAATTAGCAACAGTTGAATTGTTTTGATTTCCAGCCATGGGAATAACGTGTTCGCACATGGAAGGCTTTAGAGCTGGTGACTAGTATTTAGGAGCACCGTTTAATTTCCAACTACCACTCCCTTCACCTGAATCTACCAAACAAAGGTTCCATGATGAGGCTACGATTTCCTTGTGATCCACTGATAGGTATTGATACGCCCAGGAAATCATGTATGATGAATATAGGGAGTCTTTCGGTGCCTTACAGTTGTTCATATGTGCTTCCCCCCAAGATACAATTTATTGGCACCTGAACTTTGCAATCTGGTAATTGTAAGAGAGTAGCTGACAAGCATACAACTGTTGATATTAAGGTAATTTGGTGCTAATCTGGTGCCTAAGAGTGACGCCTTCTCCCATTCGAGCACCCCAAAAAGGCCTCCCTTGAGTAGATGCACTTGCCTGCGACAGGGGTGATCGCATGTGAAGTTAGGTATATGGCACGAGCCAAAGGCTCCACCAAATTATCACTCAATTCCAAACTCCCATCGCATATGCCCAATGATGATCGATCTTGGCACGAAGAGGCTGGATATTAGACCATATTGCTTTAGAATTGCGAATAGGAAAAATCTCATGAGGTTTCCATCTCACCCTGATGCTGATCTGCAAAGGTTTTTATCTCTGTCAGATCGTCATGACGTCTTGTCCAACCATGATGATCCACCCCCCAAAACAAGCATTCAAATATATATATCAACATATATGCAACCCAAATGGGTCGGCCGGAGTGATTTAAAAAATATTTATTATTATCTTAAAAATAATAATAATTATATTATTTAATATTATTTTAAATTAAGTTCAAATTTTACTATCGAAGAACACTATTTTTGCTTCCTAAATTCAAATTTAGGGCCTAGATGGGATTAGGGACATGACAACCCCTTAATGTATTATTTCATCGAAGGAATTTACAGATTGGACTTACAATTAAAAAACATTTCGTGATTAATATTTTGAAGGAAAGTTTAATAAAGTATTTTTTCAGAGATAGACCATAGAAATCTACTTGTTAGTTTTCTTTGATTTTGTTTGAAGGCCACAAATATTTTATCATTTTTTTGTTTAGTGTTGCACAAATCAAGCTGCGTGGTAATTTCATGTTCAACATTGTATGAGAGGCATGCAATAATTTTTTTAACTAAGTCTCTAAAGGTTTGGATAGACCCTTGTGGTAAATGGATAAACCATTCTTTTAAGGCCTGGCCTCCTAAAATTTGTGGAAAAATTTGCATGAGACATGGTTCATTATAGGCAATTTATCGAGAAGCCATGTACAATTCCTTCATGTGTTCATGGTCTCCCTTTCCCTTATATTTATCAAATTTAGGAATTTAAAAATGTTGTGGGGAAGGAACCATGGTTATGGATCTATCAAAAGGACAAGGAAAAATATCCTCAAGTTTGTAAGTTCTCTTTGGTTTTGAGTTCCTTATTTTAATCTTTTAATCATTTCTAACAATTCTATTAATTTTTGTACAAAAGAGTCCTTGGATTGGGGTTTGGGGATGAACAAGTTATGTTGGTGAGTGGTGGTAATGATTAGATAGTGCGATATGGGTTGGTTTATTGTTGGTCAAATAGGTAGAAATTGGTGATGTTAGGATGTGGGGAAGTAGGATTATGTGTTAGGGATATAAAAGTGTGGATGAGTTAGATATGATGTGGTTGATGGAATAAAAGTTTGAGGAATATATGATTGGAAGCAATTTTGAAGTGGATGTGATGTGGAATGAGGAATAAATGATTTAGGAAAATATGAGGTGTGTGGAGGAATGGATTATTGAGGGGAATATGAGTTGTGTGGAGAGATAGATGATTGTAGAAAATATGCTTGGGATAATGTATGAAGTGAATATGATGTAGGAATACATGTTTGAGGTGGTTGTGTTGGATGAGATAAATATGATGACTGGTTTTGAGAAATGGGGATTTGAGAAACATATATAGTGGTAAGAAGAGAATATGGCATGGTAGGTTGCGTGCTTTGATGTAGATTTGTGGGCATTTTGACATAAATTTGTGATGATGGGTTTTGAATAGTGACTTGGGGAGTTTTGTGTGGTGGATTTGGAGGATGGTTGTAAATTTAATGTAGCTATTGCACTATGTATTAGTTTATGTGTCATGCTAGGATCATTAGGTGGTTGGAAAAGGGGGATGCTCCCATGAGTTATCAAGGGTGATTATAATTGAAGGCTCTTGTCTAATTAAATATTTTAGCTTGGATGGATCAAGGTGGGATGAAAGGTTAGCATCTAGTTGGATTAATTGGTCTAAGAAATGGTCTTTATCCAGGTCAATGAGGTGATCTATTAAGTTCAATGCCTCCTTTTTTTGAATAAAATCTTAGAATCATGGTGAATATTCAGATTGTGACACGATATTTTCTAGATCTTCATGTATTTCTTGTGATAATGGTTGGTTGGATATTTCTCCTTGTGTTAAATAATCACAATATTCATAACCAAGCATACCAAGTGTATAAGTTGCTTGTTCCATTTGTTTCCTAGCTTGTGACTGTGTAATAGGAGACATACAAGGATATAATTTGAAATGGTTTATTTGTTATTGTTTATCTTGCTAAGGTTTTGGTGAATGATTGGTGATGAAATGTAATATAAAAGAGTTGATTGATTTGTTTAGATTATTTAGAAGTAAAATTAGGATGGTAGATGAAGGATGAGAGTGTTAGTTTGAAATTTTAGTGCCTCATTTTTGGATTTAAGGGGGTAACAATGTGAACCTAGGTTGATGGCTTGGATTTAATGATTTGGATTTTGAATGGATGAGTTAAGGTTTTGGATGATTATTTATTTTTGGGATGAGGACTATTTATGACTTGGAATGGATTTGAGTTTTAGAATGATGATTTATATTCAAGAAATGATATTTTGGATATGGAAATGGATTAAGGTTGATTATTTGGGGAAAATGGATTTCATGTTTTGATTGATAATTTGGACTTGAAAATAGATTAAGGTTTTTTGGATGATTATTTGGACTTAGAAAATTAGTTTTGGGGATTGAGATGATGAATTAGGATTATGTATTGATGTTGGAATGAACTCTTAAGGTTTTGGAGGGTGACTTGGATTTGCATGATTGATTTAGAAAATAATGGATTTGGACAATAAATTATAGTTTTGGATGATATATTTGGACCTAACTTGTTAGATGATTTGGAAAACTAGGGATGGTATGATCGATGATGATGTGGAACCAACATCATTTTTTATGGAATAATCTAACCTTATGATAGAATGATGATAAAAGGATTAATCTATCCCACTTGGGATAGAAAAGTTCTCAAGTAAAGTAGAGTTTGGATTATTGGAATTTATTAGCTTAGTATAGGCCAAGTTCATAAGTTAATTTATCCAAGGTTGATGTAGGATTGGATGTTGATTAAATTAGCACACCAATTGAGATAGGAAAGCTCTCAAGAAAATATGAGTTAATCAAAGGTCTAGACTTTCCCAAGACAAATTTGATTCTTGGTTGGTTGATAAAGGTTAATTGGGTTAAGATTGAATGCAGATTAATGATGGATGAAATGTGTAAATTGGACTATGAGTTGGGAAATGGTTAGATTAATAGTTGATGGGTGTAAGATTATGGCTTGGTAAAGATTTGGGGCTAAACTCTAAGTCCAAATATGATGAAAATTTTGGTGGGAATGACGATGGCGATGACTAGATGAATACTACATGGGTAATGGATTTTTGATGATGGATATGGCAAGGTTTTAGAGAAATGGAAAAGATTTAAAGTTGGACAAGGTTGTGATGTTTTGTATGTGGATGATTGGTGTGATGACTTGTGTTAGGGAAAGGTAAGATGAACTATTATTTTATACAATGAGGTGTGAATACTTAGAGTGATAGGGAAAAAAATGAGGTTTAATTAAATATCACAAGTACTAAAATAATGAAAGCATTGAAATAGCTGACATGTTGAAGGATTGAAAGAACCAAAATAAAAAACTGTTGAAACAACATAGGCACTAGTGAATAGAGTGAATGCATTGGCATAGGAGGATTATTTGGTTTGGATTTTTGGCAAGAGTTACAAATAATTAAACAAAAACAATGGATGATTTTGGAATTTTAGGGTATAAAGGCTGATGGTAAAGTATTAACCTTTCACACAAGAATACATTCCAAGTACTTTTACATAATATTATAATATTCAACTAGGAGTTTCACCTTTTTTGGACCCATATTTATACTATGCACCAAGGGCATGGATAGCTATGGAATGCAAGATCGTGTACCCCCTATGTACTCCTTAACTTGGAGGCTTAAGCCTTAATGAAAGTGAGATCTACCACTACCACTTGGAATTACATCATAAGTATCTTCTTTAATCTTACTGGTATTTAATGCACCATAAATAAGATAGCCCAAAAGTCTTATCTATGATGTATAAGTTCTCTAAGGCATCTTATAAGTACAACAAAGGTACATGAGGCTTAGATCAATGAATAAGATTCCATCTACATGAATGTGAAAGCTTAATGTCACTTCACCTTGTGTTTTGATGAAAAAAGGATCCCAAGGATATGTTAAACACAATGATGACTCTATTGAAGTTTAAATTTCATTCTTCGCCCTTTATACCCCACTAGATTCACATGGTTGAGTTCATCCCTTGGGGTGATGAAATCCCTAATTAGGCATCCTAAATGAAAAAGAAAGGTATTTTTTATCACCCAAGATCACATGAAGTACAAGGAGAGAGCATAGACACAAAATAGTACCCTTAGGTTCTAATATGAAATGCAAAGGAAAGTATAAAATATTGTTCCCCAAGATCACACTAAGCACAACGGGAGAGAATCCATTTCAAAATTCTAAATGTACTTTAAAAATAAGTTAATTAACCTTTTATTCTAAATACAAGGACAAGTTGAGGAGGTCGTCTAAGTGTATTGCCAACCTGAAGAACAAGGCATCGAAATTGTCTCCAAAGGACCCCAAAGTGTCTTGTGAAGTCAAGGATTCTGGTGAAAAGGCGGTGGCTATTAAGGACTCCTTGATTTAGGAATCACCTAATGTGGAGCTTGATGAGGAGAATAAGGGTCTAAATGAGGAGGATTCTGAGAAGAAGAGAGCTAAACCAGATCCTTTGAAGGTAAATCTCCTCTCCGGGGACTTTTCTTACCTCGATGATGATTCTCCCTCTATGTTTGAATTATTGGATATGGCTAGGGCTGTGGCCACTAGAAATTTTAAGTTAGCTAAGTGGAATCTTCAGGAGTTCAATAAGATTAATATTAAAATTATAGGTTTGAAGGAGAATCTGAAGAATGTTCTGAAAGGTTTGATGCCAAAAATTCTGATTAATAGAATAGTGGACCTTGAGGGTTCTTTCTATGAATTCAAATCTTTGTGTGAAGATAGATTGGCTGGTTTGGAAGCCAAGGTTTTGGGAATGAATACAGATATAAAGAAGCTTCTTCAGGCATGTCACATCTCTGTGAAGAACAATGCAGACTCTTTGGAAGTCATATTCAGAAAGATAAGTGAGCTCAAGGAGCACCAAGTTTATTTTTCTGAGTTAATGGAGAAAGAGCACTCGGTTAAAGGAAAAGGAAAAAAAGGTGCAAAAGATGATGACAAGGGCCCTATTGTTAGAGGGTCGTCTAAATGGAAAAAGTCATTTGATGCTGAGAAGAAGGAGCTACTAGGCATGATAAAAAAGCACAGAAGCTAGGAGCTTGAGGTGGCCAACAACTTGAGCAGTTTGAATTAGTGTTTGGTCTTCTTCTAAGTTGTTTGTTTCCTGTTGGGTTTCAATTTATTTCATGTTGTAACCTTTTTGTTTTGATCTTGTTGGGTGTTGTTGTTAGCTTATTGTCTTATCTATCATTCAACACCCATTTTTGTCTTGTTTTTTTGGCTTTTGGTATGTTGTTGGTGTCATTCTGAAGTAATTTTTTAGCAACATTTTGTATCTTTTGTTGTGAAGGGTTTCAAGTCCCTTCAAAACCTATTTTTCCCATAATCAAAACTTTAGTGTAACTAAACTAGTGAAAAATAATATCTTCAACAAATGCATTCCTATACCAAATAAGTTAGTAACTTAAAATATAAAATTTGATGGGCATAAAAAAATATAACACTAGGTTTGAATAATAAAATAGAATACAAGGTTAGCATAAAAATTAAGAAAATAATAGAAAATAGAAAAGGTGTTAAAATAGGGAATATGTTAAAACATGAAAAGCATTGAAGTGCTAAAATAGATTTAAAATTGCTAAAATAGAAATCAAATAAAACTTAAAATAGAGGCTATACCAAAAGTATAGATGTTTATTTCATGCATGTGATAGTTTGCATAGGCACTAATAGATAAATAATAAGTGTTGACTTTGTAGCCTACATAGAATAATCTATAGATGTTAGTGATATTTTCAAAAAATAGCGAAGAACTATAAAATAGAATGTTGAAAATGATAGAAACAATATATAGATATAATAATAGATGAAAATAAATAGAAAGAATGAAAGTAAAAAAACAAAAATGACAAACAATAGAGAGAAAATTCTCCAAGTGCAAAAGCATTGAAACATGGTCATAAGCACTGAACCCTAAAAGCACTGATTAGAGTGTGTAAGTGTTGAATTATGTTGGGAAAAATGATTGCAAGGAAAATATGTCATTACTAAAAAATAGAGAACTATAAATATGGAAATGATAAAATAACGCAAATTTAGAAAACCAACAAACTAAAGTTAAAAAATGAAATAAAAGCTAACAAAATCCAAAAAATGTGAATTTGATACAAAATGTGAAAGCATTGATTATTTCATGGAAGCACCGAAATATAGATCAAGTGTGTTAAACCAAAAACTTGGACATGAAAACTCACAACCAAATCAAACAAAATTTATTAATAGGGACATGGGTCCCACCATGTTTCAAGGTGTGCACCCTTGGTCTCCTTGTGTCGTGTAGTGCAATGCTTGGGTTCATGGCATGGCTTAATCACCTCTCATGGATTCATTAACTCTAGTGATTGTATTAGGCATCAATAGGTTGATCTTTTGGCGCAATGAAAAATCGTCTTTGCAACAATTGGTATTAGAGCCTGTGTCACGAGTTTGAACCCCTCGCTTGTGCTGGGGGAGAATGTTACAAGGTGTGTTCCCTTGGTCTCCTTGTGTTGTGTAGCACAACGCTCAGGTTTGTGACATGGATTAATTGCCTCTCATGGATTCATTAACTATGATGGTTGTATCAGACATTAATAGGACAATCTTTTGGTGCAACGGCAACCATCTTTGCAACACACCAAGCATGACAAAATAAATACAAGAGAAAAATAAAGCATAAACAAGGACTCAAATGAAAAAAATGAAACATTATACCTTATCTACCTTGCTCCTTTGATTGAGCTTGAATAACATATACACCCAAAGCTCTACTTGATTTTATTTCTAAGATGTATGATTGCTTGATATAGTGTAACATGGATTGCTCAATAAACCAACATAATAACAATAGAAGGATATTGTTTGATTCTCAAGAGGGTTGCATGTATTTAGCTTGAAGATGTGTTATGAAATGGGTGAAATGGATCCAATTTATATATTTTTGGTGGAATAAATAGAGGTTTTAGATATAAAGTTGATAAAGGGCTAATTTTTCCTATGAGTGAGTGCATGGATTGAGTAGCCTTGTGATAAGTGTCGCAAGGGGAAGATAGGAACTGATTTGGGAGAGACAAGTGTCCTTGGGTACATAAGAGTGGGTGTGCTCACATATGTATGAGTAATATGACATGTGTGAGAGGTAAAGTGGCCACATTATGGCATGTGTAAGAGGAATTGAGGCTTATGAATGTGTGAAGATCATTCTCACATGTGTGAGAAAGGTAGTGGGGTTAACCCATATAGGACAAAGATGAGGTGGAGACTTGGGAGGATATCAAGCTTACATGCTTGAATTCTCACACAAGTGTGAGAAAGGGAGTGGATTGAGGTGGCATGCTCACATATGTGGGAGCTTTAGGAGTGGGTAGGACACTTGTCATATGATGAAAAGTTTAATATACTGGTGATTTTAAAATAGATGAAATATTAGTGGGGTCTAATTAGGATTAATTAATTAATTGATTGATCATGGATTCATTAATTAAGTAGGAAGAATTAAAGGGGGTTAAGGCTAATTCTATTTAATTAATTAATATTTGGTAAAAAGTGGAGAATAGTAATTAATTAAATAAAAAATTATTAAGTATGAGGAGGAGAATTAATCAATTAATAAATTATTTAATTAATTATGAAAATATAAAAATTGGTTAATTACAAGGATAATTAAATAATTATTTAATTAATTAATGAAGAAAATGATGAGTCAATTGTAGTGTCATAAATTGTATACTCACAATTTCACACTACATGGCACCTTCTCTTTAGCCTTTTAATACAAAGAGTTTAATTTAAAAATATTAACACCTAAATTATGCATTTGTGTTGATTTCACTTTGTTATTAATCTTCTTTATCTGACTATGTTTAGATGAGAGTGTTGCATGTGGACATGTGCATGGCACGATACTGTCCTCTAAAAATTCATGATTCCAATGGTCATTGGAGTGTTACATTCTTACAACTTTTTTTCTTGTAACGACCTGACATGCAATTGCATTGAACAAAAATCAACCCAACCTACTTTGCATGGGATTAAATTGGATTTTTCACTCTATCTCTCTTGAATTATTTCTCACATACTTTGGTGAAAGCAACTCTTTGAAGCAACAACACTATTTTCTACCATTTAAAGCATAATAAGCTATTCACAATAGATATTATCTTTTAATCTCTATACCATTCTTGAAGCAACAAGTCATTTTGAGGATTCATTGAAGCTTCTATGTGACCTTGTTCTTAGCTATCATTCTACATTTCCTCTCATATTAGTACTTGAATGTATTAGGTGTTAATATCTTGTTATTAATCTACTTTTATTTTTGTTATAGCGATTTTCATTACATATTTCACATCTTTTTCAACTTATACATCAAAAATCTTGGTTATCATGGAGGTAGAAATACCAAAATGGGGGTTTAACAAAGACAAGCACCTAAACAACCAAACAAAAGAATTTATTTTCTTATGTATGTGTTTGCAGGATTTTTTTTAAAAGAGAAAAATAAAAATAAAATGGTTTTATATCTCTAAACTCTTGTTCTTATTTAGATGTATTTTTAATAGATTAATTAAACTATCATTAGATATTTTTTATTCTTCATGTCATTTAAATTTAGTATTTCTATTGTTGTGTATGTAAGATAATATTATGGGAATTTTATACTTTGCATGTCATCTTTGAACGAGATGGCTTGAGGATGTTTGCACTAGGTGCTAGAGTAGGAGGACGAGACTTTTGCAATTTATAGTGTCATTGTCATAACTTGTACTTATTGTTTTTGTAAAAATTTCATTGTAATCATTTCTATGCAGGATTTTATTTTCACCAGTTTGTAATAGTTTAATACTTAACCTTGTAACAAACTAGTTTACGCTAAATTTATTATTTCTTGTATTATAAAAATATAATCTGAATAATTTTTAGGATTTTGGATTCATCCTAATGTATGTGTGGAAAATTAACCTCAAAATTTTATATACTTTTTGTAGGTTTCATTTTTATACGTTACATCAACATTTGATGATGAATTTTTGGGTTTCTACAAGTATCAATCATAAGAAGGAAAAATTTAGATGTTTTGAAGGAATATATATTTCTAGTAATAGATTAGTTTTTTAGGAAATGTTATTTAGTGAGCCAAAAAAGAAGATATTATCCTTAGAAATTAGAAGAAATCATAAAATTATCTATTTTTTTGTTATACAAATTACCTGATGCATAGTCACTTATTGAATTCATTTAAACATTTAATGCTTGCTTGTATAAAATTAAGATGATTTATATGATCATAGTGTGTTGTGTACAATACAAACATTAGATATATAAATGTTGAGAAATAAATTCAAATAATAAACAAAACATGTATTATAATAACATAATGACTATACCCTATAGGAGATTATATTAAATGATTAGCAGTGAACATAATATCATGTTAACAATATTATTTACATAATATGATTACATGGAGATAATTAAAATATATTTTTTGTTGAAGTATGTTAAGATACACATAAATAATTGTAATAATGTAATGTAGAATATAGATCAAAAACCACACAATATTTTTGTTGTCCAAGATGACCTAATATCCAATAGATGCAAAAATAGAATAAATACTTGAGGTAGGGTAACACTATACAATAGACCTTATGGAAGAATCCACTCTAGGCTATATCTTTGAGATCTATCCCAAATATATTATTATACTCAAACATATCCTCGAAATGATAATCAACTCCTTTATATAGACCTCCTAATAATATAATGGAGAGATAATTCCAACAAAGATATTATATTACCTAGTATAATTAATTACACAAGTTGTCCACATGGAAAAATATAATTGACTTAATGGATGTATGCCACATGTTAGTATTTTCATCCACGAACATACATCATAATCTTATATCCCTTGGTACCTAACATGCCATCTATCCTTGAAATATTTCATCCCCAAACATGCGAGAAGAAGCCAAATAGTATGACTATCATAAGCCATTACAAATATGATTCCACGAACGATCATCCAATATCCATAGTTGATGCTCGTAGTAGTTTTAGCTTGATCATATGTAGATTTTATCCTTGCTCCATATTTTGATGCAACTATTTGATTTAGTTCCCTATCATAGTAAGTCCTCCTTTATTACCATGAATAGCCATTATTTTTATAATAATTTATTGTTGTATTTGTTCCTTTGATTCCATGTAAGTCCATAGTGATTGGATTGTCAATTCCTTATTATCATGACTTCATGATGGTTTCCTCCATGATCATTATCTTTCACAATGATGTGTGTCCCTATATAGTGTACCCTTTTCTATCTCTAGAACGTTCTCTGGTTCTTCACCATTTTATCCACTTATTTTTATAGCTCATGAAGATAATGACTTATTTCTCTTTCTTATCTACACCTTTCTCCTCTTGTTTGTCCTTAGATTCCTTGACTACCCTTTGGACTTCATTTTGTGTAATATTTTTTAATGTGGCATTTTTCCTCCTATATCAAAGTTTCATGAAATTATTTTTCACATTAATATTTATTGTTCCAAAATATTATAAACAATGATAACCAAGAACAATATCCAAACCATCCATATCCAAAACATAAAAGTTTAAATACAAAATATTTTTATCTATAAAAAATATTCAACTATTCAAAATTTTGAATATCCTTACTAGGTATTTGATTGTCCTTAATGTGTCTCTGTAAAAATCCAACCATGAGAGCAATTAAAAAAATAGTGAGTAAACATAGTCTAAACAATTTTTAATTAGCAACATGAATTTTATATCTCTTTCATTATACCACCATGTAATATAGTAATCAAGTGTAATGATAATAACTTATAGGTAACTAGAGGAGAATAAGAAATTTTTTGGTCATGAGTGGCCTCTTGGTTTATTGGATTCTTGATTATTGGACTTGAGGGTGAAACAAACCCAACCAAGTGAACTATTGACCCATCCACCCTAGCCAAGTGGACTAAGAAAGCTTAAATAGACCTAGGTGAAAGGTGAAGACTAGGTTTTTCTAAGGATTAAATGGGAAGAAGGATTTGGTGTATCCCATACTAGACATTGAGTGTCCATCCTCAAACCTAAATGATCATATAGGCATAACAAAGATTTCCCCAAGGAGTGAACCTATATATATTGGTGGATTCCACCTTCAATAACCCCTAAGAAACCAATGACAATTTTGTCTAGCTAAGCATAAGTAGCTTCTAAAATAACCACCTCGTGACCTTACTGATATTGTCAGCTATTTTCTTCACAATATGGGTATCCCTTGTGATCTGTATAGGATCTAGACTATATGCAGTATTAAATGCTCGAATAAAAACAACTTTGCGGAGTTACAAATTCATGCATACATTAACGTAATTATGCATTAAAAACTGAAACTTAAAGTGACAAATCAGAACATGAGAGAGGAGAGAAGAAGTGTAAACAAATTGGTAATGGAGTTTGTCACAAACATGACTACGTCTCTGGGTCCACTCCAATAGAGAGACCGATCCGATTAACTCCAAAAATCAATTACAAAAGCACCACAACCATTCTCCAAGCACTTCGGCAGCATAACAGTGCTCTGGCGTACAAGAATGGCTCAAAGAATCTCCACAAGACCTCTCTTTCGTGTCACCACAGCTTCAAGACTTCATCACCTGAAAAAAACTTAACCCACTCTCACCTCACACCCTCCTTTTATACATAAAAATTGCTCAAATTGGCCTTTAACCAATTGATTTACAAAATATTCCTTATCTCTCCAAATTACATAATAATCTTTAACAATCTCCCTAAAACAACTTAATCTCCCATAAAAATCTTACAATATCCTTAATAATCTCTTAAAAAAAATATTTAAGCCCTTCAATAATATTTCCCTCGGGCTTTTGTTGGTTTTAGGAGGTTACACTTTTATAAAAAGTTGTTTGTTTTAGACTTATAGGGAGTTGGTTTTAATAATAAGGCATTCAGTTTTGGAATATACAAGAAAACAAAACTGAGCCAGACTTATTTTCAAAACGTGGAATGGCCTATCGGTGGGCTTACTTTTTAAAGACCTGGTGGTTCCGGGTTCAACTCACGGTGGTTGAAATTTTTAAACAAACTTCTAAACAAACCTTTAACAAAAGGAAATAATAGCTATATATAGAAAACTACGTAGAGTCTGGTGCAACGGCAAGGAGGTAAGTTTGGAGGTGCTAAGTTGGGGGTTCGAATCCCCCAACAACTTTTAACAAAACAAACAAACAATCCAACATCCGTCGTGGAGAGGGAGGAAACGCAATTGCCACGTGTCACACCAGGAGGGTGCCACGTGGCAAGCTCCAATACGTCGAGAATGCTGACGTGTATGCTGACTGGCCTACCATCTATACCGCCACGTAGACACTGATTGTACTGCCACGTGCCAAGCACTCATTCGCCGACGAGGACATGTCACTGCTGACTGGACCGATGACTAGGCTGCCACGTGGATGTTGACAAAATACGGAAGGACACATGTCACGATCTTATTGGTTCTGTACGATGACTCTGTCACCACATGTCACACTCAAATTTGTCCATTGTATTCTGCACAATACAAACTGATTGCTGACGTCAGCATCCGTACGGTCCCAAAAAAGTCAACTGCAAACTTTGACCACTATAAGTTGAGCATAAGATGTCAGATTTTGACAAAACGAACGCCGTCGGAATCGTCTCGACAAGCTCTTCGCGATGATGCCAACTTTGACAACTTTTGATGACATCATTTTTTCGCTTCTTGGATGCCCCCTGATCCCAATTTGACCCAAGGTTTGACTGGCCATAACATGCACAAACGGACTCCTTTTCGCTCTGTTCGAGTTGCGTTGGAATCAGTACACCAAGATCTTTCTGATGGTGCAGATTTTGGAGAGAAGTGAGACACTTCAATTTTCACTAAAAATATCCATCGGATCAAGCCTCCCCACTGAAGACCTTTTGGACCTCCAAAAGTGGCATTTATTCTGACATTAAGTGAGGACTTGGCCTCCCCACTTGTCCTGTATCCTCTGTACATCTGAATACCTGGCTCACAAGCACAATGAAGACTGCAATAACATTGTTGAACATAAACATTATTCTATCACTTCCATAAGCTTCTACATCCAATGTCGTAGCCACTAACCAACAAAAATTGACTAGCATCAAGCTAAACAATAATGCAGAAATGAAAGAGAATAAGTCAACAACATATCGATCCTTCACAACAGGAAAATTTTTACCCAAGAATCCATCAATGCTTTCAATTATCATTTTCTCATGCTGTACTATGGGTGCATCCTACAACATCTGACCTTGGTTAGCTACTCCAAGTTCAAGTTTAGAACCACCTGTATTGATAGACATAAGAGTTAATTCTTTACTTGCATTAATTACCCTCTTTAACTGCCCTGTGTTTGCAAAAGAATGATCAGTCTTAATCTTGTGAGAATGTACAATATACTGAATGCCATCTTTAAACAAATGATAATGATTCTTTTCCCTGTAGAAAATTGCTTTCCTGTCATAAAGATAAGGGCTACCAAGCACTATTCCACAGATATCCAATGGAACTACATCAAACTGTACTTCATCCACAAACTTACTAGTGATTGCGAATCTTAAGGTGCATTGTCTTGTTACTTGCAACTTATCATTTTCACAAATCCAACCTAGTGGATAAGGTTTCCTATGTTGTGTAGTTTTTAATCCCAAGTTCCTTACAACACTTTCAGAAATTAAATTCACTTGAGAACCACTATCTATGAGTGCATCAATTTTACTGTTCTTAGCAACAACCCTTAAATGAAAAAGCTCATTCCTCTTCACATCTTCAGAGAAATCATTAACTGTAGAAGTAGAAGCACAACTAACAACAGAAACACCAGAAATAGGAGCTTTACCTTTCAAACCCATAGCTGTTATCTTAGTCTCATCATCTGAACCTGAACCAAGATCCAAAACAACATTCGTGGCTTTCTCCTTACCTTTCTGTTTCTGATTCTGTCTTTGAGCCCACTTAGGCTTCAGTTCAGGATGCAACTTCCAACAATGATCTTCATCATGACCATTCTTGTCACAATGAGTGCAAGAAAGTTTCTCATCCTTCTTGACTGTAGCTGCCTTCTTTCCTTTCCCTGTCTTTGCATCCTTAGAAGATTTCTTTACATCATTATCAAACTTATCAATAAAAGATCCTTTACCCCTTGACTCTAAGTGTGTAGCTTGGACAGACACTTCATCCAAATTACAAGGGTTCAAGACCAAAATGGAATGTCTAAGGTAGGAATCTAGACCTCCTATGTACTTCAACAAAGTGTCCTGGGTGTACAAAGGAACATTCAAAGCAATAGCCCTTTTCCTAAATTCATGGGTGTACTCTTGAACAAATTGACCCTTCCCTTGCCTAAACATTTGCCAGTCCATTATTAACTGTTGCATATGGCCTAAGGGATAAAACTGCTTCTTAAGAGCATTAACAAACTCTGCCCAAGTTAAACTGACTCTACCATGTTGTGAAACTTCTGCCTTAGACTTACTCTCCCACCAGGTTAAAGTTGTACCTCCTAAATGAAGAGTAGCTAATTGGATCCTATCAACATCATCTAATAGGTTATGGACTCTTCAGTAGACTTCAACTTGCTGAATCCAATCATCCAATTTTTCAGCATTAAGTTCACCACAATACTTAGGCAAGTCAAATTTTACATCCAATTTGATTTTAGGCTTATACCCACTCTTGAAAGGATTAAAAGAAGTAGAATGAGGAGAAGATGGAGAAGAAGGAGAAGAGGGAGGAGAAGAAGAAGAGGGTGGATCTGGTTGCTTGTCACCATCTCCATGATGTTTCCCTTTCTTGTCTTCACGAGCATCTTCTTGCTTCGACGAACCTCCTTCACGTTCCTTCCGTTCTTGTCTTTCTTGAAAAAGAATGTCCACCTTAGCCTTCATCTCGAGGAATGCTCTTCGAAACTCCTGCTCACTGATTTCTTTAGGAACCTCCATTCCAGAAACAGACATCTTCGAAAATGTTCTACGCTTCCCGATCTCAGGATCAAATTCTTCGAGCTTGCCTTCACCCTTCTGAATCTTGGATCTTGTTAGCATTCAAGAAAAAAATAACTGCAATAATAGTCAACTGAGCTCTGATACCAACTTGATCTGTATAGGATCTAGACTATATGCAGTATTGAATGCTCGAATAAAAAAAACTTTGCGGAATTACAAATTCATGCATACATTAATGTAATTATGCATTAAAAACTGAAACTTAAAGTGACAAATCAGAACATGAGAGAGGAGAGAAGAAGTGTAAACAAATTGGTAACGGATTTTGTCACAAACGTGACTACGTCTCCGGGTCCACTCCAATAGAGAGACCGATCTGATTAACTCCGTAATCAAACGCTGTTTGCACTTCTATTCTTCTCTCTCGCCTTCTCTCAGTTTGTTAATTCCTTCATTTTGTTATTTCATTAAGTTAATTTTGATTTAATTAACTTGGAATAAACATTGTAAAAATTAAGCATTCAAACAGATCACCTTGGCATCAATCACCTTTGTTCTATTGTTGACTACCTGATAACTCTCCTGATAGAATGATCATATCTAATTTTTGTTACCAGAATAGTAGGGGTAACTACCATATCAATCACTATAGTATCTCATATAGCATAGATCTTGGAAATATTTCACTTTCATGACACAAGTGGATGATAGCTAGTCTCTAAGGTATAGTAGTATCCCTAGGAATCAATAATTGACATGATCCAATGACTAAATGTAACTACTCTAATATCCTAGAGGTTCAAACTCAATATTGTGTACAACTTGGAATTAAGAGATGTTCTAGCCATACTAGGCTTAAGATAGAGGACACTCCATGGTGAATTTAAGTTGAATTAAGATATCTAGAAAATATAATCACTATATATATAATTTTGAATTACAATAGCCTCAAGGTTGTTAGTGGAAATTTTTTTGAATGTGGAGAGGAAGATATTGGGTATTTTATTATATTTGAACAAGGTGTAAATTAAGCACAATTTGTTAGAAAGACAAATAATTATTAGTTTAGCTCATCACTCTACTTTTTTAGTGAAATACATCTATATGTTATAGGATTTACATAAATCATATTTTTTTTTGGGCTTAAGTATTATCAAATATAGCTTAAGAAAAGGAAAGTCACACCATGATGGAGGCATGGTCAATCAGAGGAATATACCCATTAGAATTATGTAAAGAACACCCACAACCCATAAGTCTATGTACACACACACACACATATATATGTGATTTTAATAACTCTTGAGATCCAAGACCTTTAAACATAGATATGGTCTACAAAATATCATTTGAGATTCCATGTTCCTAGCTTCTATCCATTTACATACTATTTCTTCCAAAGGGAAGTATCTCATTTACTACCCCATTAGGTTGTAATGGGTGAACTAGCTTGCCAGCTAATGCATTGAACATTTTCTTAAGGGAATATTATGAATATAATGCTCACTAAAAATTTACCCTAGAAGATGAGATTATAATTTGTAAGGAACTAATAAGTAAACATTAATGTTTGTGTTATGTTCTATATAGCATTTAATCTCGTTGTCAAAATTAACAAATAATAAGAGAATCCATGGGGAATCATAACAAAAATGAAATTTTCGTTTAAATTTGTCCAAGACAAAGAGAAAGAGTAGCAAACATTGGATAAAAGTCTAATGCATGCCATATCATTAAAATTTTATGCTTTTAATCTCCTTACACACATCTTACCCCATAAATAGCTCAAGAGAAGACCTAGACTCAAAATTTTAAACCAAAAGAAGACCTTCATAACTAGGTTTGACATTCTTATGCTCCTATTGTTTTCCCATATGTTTAAGGAGATATTTTGAAATCTATGAGTGCATGAAACCAGTCTATAAATACTAGAGTTAGCTCTAGACATCACTATGTGGTTTAACTTCCACCACCTCTATGAGAGGGACCAAGCTAATTAAATAGATAAATAATTGGTATTATATGTAAAGGATGTAAGATGATGGAATTTATGCTAGTAAAATACTTGTTAGACATTAAAAAATATGTTTTATCGTTAGAAAAGTGGTGTACAAGTGTGTGGTAGTAGTCATGGGAAAAATATGAAGTACATATATGAAACTTGATAATATTGGACACAAAAATTTGGCTTGGAATGTTTCTAATGGTGAAGGAGGTGATCATGGAAACAAAATATTTCTTCTCTTTTTATAATTGACATGATATATGACTATGACTAAAGGGAAAAGAACACCTTGGCCCTTCACAATTTTTCAAATACAATGTAAAAACTGTTTCGATAAATGTTTGGTGGCTCATCATTTTCCTTTGGATGACTTGTATAGGTTTACAATTATGTCCAAATTATACGAAATCAACCATGTTGTCAAAATAATTAAAGTAATGTAACTATCAATCACACTTGGGTGTGTAATGGGTATGTCGAAGAGGTGTGGAAGGTCAAACAATATTTTTTCTTATTTTTGTATGCATTAATGTTATACATGAGGTCAATTGGAAGGGTATTAAGTAAATGATGTGGTATTTAATGCTTAAAGTTTAGTCTCCTAAGTGTGACATCCTTGGTGTTGAGTCCAAAAATGGATGCTTCACTTCCTAGAACAAATTTCTCACTATCAAGACCAAAGTTGTCATTATGACAATGAAAATTGCTCACCCATAGACTATGGAATCTTGAAGGCCAACTCGACGAGAGTTGGTTTTCTCTCCTATGCTTCGAGCTCAACTTAAACTTGGGAGGGTATTACTAGAGGTCTATATAATTAAATTGGAAATTTGAAAACAATGGTGACTAAACCTAAATTATTGATACAACTCTCGTATTATCACCAAGCATGAGAGAAACTAGCCACCCTATTACCTCTATATAGTCTATTTTAACACTGTTGCAAGGATTGCAAGGTGAGGAAATATACATGATCTAGTAGAAAAATATATTTACTATTTCTTGTGCACAATGAAATCATGAAATTCATAAATTAGAACTAAATTATGAAAATGTTATTTATTAAATTATTCTTTTAATGAGTGATTGAGTCAAACTACTCCAAAATCAATGCCTATTAAAGGGTTACAAAGTCAAGCCAACAAGAAGGAAATACAATGAAAGGTAAAGTACCAAATATTTGATCCAAGCATTTAAATACATCAAAGTAAGAGTGTTACAAACTAAATATACTTAATTATCCATGATCAAATTTCATAAGTCCTAAAATAATGAACAATAATGTGTGTTGGTGAGTGGAGAATGTGTTCATCCTCAAAGACCTATTTTCCCTTATTTCATTCAAAATGTAGGCTAGGATATGTAAGTGAAGAATAGCAATTGAATATGATTGAAATAGTAATCAAAAGGCAGATTTGAAAAGGGGAAAACAATGTGTACCATTCACCAAAAGTCACCTTTTGAAGCTCATTGAGGACTCATTTTCCCTATGGAAAATGGGTCCTAGCTAGGGTTCTTAAAAAATGCTTTATGGGTTCTCTTATGCTCATTCTGCACTCCCAGATTCTAGATGCTCATTGTTGAACAACTAGAAATAAATTTTGTAGAAGATTCTCAATGATTTGACAAATTTTCTTTCAACTTGACAACTTTGCAACTTTCTTCAATTTTTCTCTTCAAATGATCTTCAACCTAAAATTTGCAATCACACATCAAAGAGAGAAAAATGGTTTTTTTAGGTGAATGGGGGTTTTCCTTAGTCAAACCCCGTTTTGGTAATTAAACCTTGAAATAAAATAGAAAAGCATGAAGGAATGTTGACTGAAAACCACTATGTAATAACTCACCAAACCTTATTTGAAACCTTGGATAACAAATCTACAAACTAGCATGAAGTGGCCTTAATGAATGTAGATCTTGATCATGAAACTTGTCTTGAAACAATGCCTTGAATATGCCCGAATAGATCTTGAACACTACATCACCACATTAGCTCAAACAACATGCATGATGCAATAAATATTTGACATGATGAAAGGAATCTTGATTGCTGCAATAATCTTCAATAAATCTGCCCTTGAAATGCCTTGAAATTTCTCTTGAATTCTTCTATAATGCTCTCTTGAAAGTGCTCTTACGATTTCTTGAATTTGCTAGAAAGTCTTAGGAGGAAACATAGTGAAATAACCTTGTATTTATATGTATCTTAACATTAATTCCCAAAATTCAAATCTCACAAGCCAAAATTGAATTATAGATTTGAAATCATTAAAATACTACCAAAAACATATTTTAAAGGGGGGTCCTAGGTCTAAGTGAGGACCCATTTGGCATAGGGAAAATGGGTCCTAGTCCACTTGCCTAGGACACACATTGGTCAATGTTAAACATTATGTAAAATTAGGGTCCTATATCTAAGTGAGGACCCATTCCTATGGCGAATGGGTCCTAGGTCACTTACCTAGGACACACATCTTCCAAAGTTAAGTGTTGTGTAATGGAATTTATGAATGTCAAGTTTTATCTCTCATAATTTGCATTTAATTAGGCTTGGATTTGAATTAAAGGGGCCAATTAAGGAAAATTAACCTCAATTAATTAATGAAGCCCTAGATTAATGTGAAAATGTAAAGGTACACATTACAACATTAAAAATAAGGCACAATTAAGTCCATTTTATTTAAAAGGGCCCTAAACTTAATGTGAATATGAAAAAAATATTACAACACTAAATTAAGGCAACATTAGGCTCATTCTATTATTAATTATTTCCTAAATTAAGTGTAAAAAAGGGATACTTTTTCCTACACTACATTTTTCCCCCACTTTAGTGAGAGGATGACCCCATGTCAAACTCACACTAAAGTAGGTATTCAAGACACTTATGTATGCAACAATGACAAAGGTACACAATCATACAACATCAAAGACCAAGAAGTTCAAGCCTAGACGGTCCAATCGATGTGGAACACATTTATGCCCTTGGTTTTGTTTTGTTGCGCTCACTTTGGGGTAGTGGAACCTCAGGCTGTCCACTAGGTGAGTATCCCAAAAGGGTGGAAATGAGAGAATCATATTAGGATTGTTACACCTCATTGTGAATTTACCTATTTACTATTACTATGGTTGGTTAAAATATTGAATAAATGAATTTACTTGTATTTCTGGTTGAAAAACATGTCTTTGCACTTTGATTATATGTAATATATGAAAAATGATGAAATGGAAGTTAAATTGATTTGATGTTATGATTAAATATTATGAATGTTAATTTAATTTGGTATTCTTATTATAAAATGGTTATATGCAAATGATCATTTTGTTGAATATCTAACCACCATTGCAATGTTCTAAGTTGAATACTGATGTAGGGATCAAGCCTTCGGAAGGGAGGGGAATTATCACTCAGGAGAAGTGATTGGTCAGGTAACCCTTAAACGAAGCCTAACTAAGCTTTTTCACACACACACACACACACACACACACACACATATAGTTTGGTCCAGTTGAGTCATAGTTCAAGGAATTGGTAAGTTATCCCTTAGTTTGTTTGAGGTTGAATTTGAGGAAAGTTTATGAATTGTTGTGAATGTTCTTGTTGTGATATTGTTAAGTTTCCTTGTGCTTATGAGCTCTTCTTATATGTTCTTTGTTCAAATCAATGATATATATATAGGAAATGTATATATATGAATGTATATATATGTATACATGTATATGTCGATGGTAAACCCATACACGTGAGTTAATACATACATGAGAATACATAGGTAGACGTACCTACGCATGCTCATGGAAAAATTGCTCATAGGAATGAGGATATATCGAATAGATAATAAGACATGTATATATATATATATGTATATATATGCATCGTGTATATATATATATTATCGACGAGTTTGTAAATATGTACTATTATTTGAATAAGCAAATGTATATATGGATATATATATACATATATACACACATATTGAGTATATCGATATATGTATGTGTATATGTATATAAATATATATACATATGGCTTTATATATTAAAATGATAACATGAATATATGCTATCAAAATATCAAATGATATATACATTTAATATTATGTGAGTTGATGAATATATAACTATATACATATATATACACACACACACATATATATATATGGATATATGTGTGTGTGTGTGTTTATTGTTAAAGCACTGATGTTTCAATGAAATAAAGTAGAGAATTAATATCATACATTGTGCGCTATGTATAAATGATATTACAACATATACTGTGCGCTTATTGTAGCGCTATGATCATTAAATATGAATCGAACAACTTACAAGAGAAATGCATTATGTTTGAAGACTCATTCAAAAGTTTAATGAGATATTTGAAAGGAATTTAGTCGCTGACTTAGTCTAAACACAACACCAAAATGCACGATGGGAAGAAATAGGTGGTGCCAAAATATGAAACTACATTATGATTAGAAGTCTAAAATTACTAAGTATTGTCCAGTGATGGAAGACCAAGTAAAAGGTAGAATAAGTCATATTTTGTTGGCATATTTGGATTCAACCTATTTGTCTTTCACCTTGCATTTCTGAGATAAACTCTTGTTTTCTCTATTTCAGTCGATTTGCTATTCTATTTAGATGAGTATTGTTTTTAAATTCTTCCACCAATTGAGGTTAATTGCTAAGTTGAACCATATAGCTGAGAATTGTCAATGTGCAAAGCTTGATTATAGGCATAGAAGTCTCATAATTTTGTATAAATATAGGTGTAGGATACTTCATTTGAAACACATTAGTTACTTGCATGCTACTATTTTTAGTTTGAGTTATCTTGTGTGAGTTGAGAGTTGATTGTGAGGAGAGTATAGTGAGATATTGTGAGTATTTTTTAGTGTGGTTTAGAGAATCGCTATAGAATCTTGGAGTGGATTAAACTTGGAAGTCAGTTTATATCTTTGGATTTAGTGTATATCAAACATGTTATTTTTCCCTCTTATATTTTGTATGTTTTTTAAAAGATTGAGTGTTGATGATATTTTGTGTGGAAAGAAAAATGAATTGATAGATTAGGAAAAAATTATGTTTTGAAAGAATCATATTAATTATTACATCTTGTGAACCTTACTTGAGTGTATGTACGTACTCTAATATTAAGGAGTTTTTGTGTTCTTAGTATTATATACTAGGGTTAGACAAGGCTTAAAATAAGCTTATGTTGTATTCTTTTCATGTATTGTGAATTCAAACTATAGAGAGTTCATTAATTACCTTTGAATTAGAGGATGTAGCTAAGCATTTTTTTTACTTATTAGGAATGTTAAATTCATAGGTTGTTCCCCGGGTTAACAATTACCCAATGGAGGGAATTGCCTATGCGTAGTTTATTATTAAAGTGATAAGTTGTTCCTGGGGTTAACGATTACCCAATAGAGGGAATTGCCTAAGAATAGTACATGGATGGTCATTAAAAAAATTGAGCTAGGGTAGTGGGTGCATGGATTACTCTTTTATATGAAACTTTGGCCAAATTAGTGTTAGTAACCACTTTTTACACTGTCAGTTCACTATGTCCAGTATAAACAATTTCTAGTTCAGGATTTTCATACTTGTAGTTGTAGCTACCATATGATTAGGTTCTAGAATTGTATGGCACAACACTAAGCTCAAATAGGCTATTTTTTATGAGGTTTTACCAACCAATTTCTTTTTCTAAGGGTAGGGACATCTTTCCATATGTGGCAGATGTGCGGGGGACCGCATTTAAGTCTGTGGTTGGCAGAAAAGTGCTTGAGTGATGCTTTTGCTCATCAGTTGGCGATTAAGATTTGTAGGGGATTTCCTGGACCATTTGTTACTAGTGCTATTGAAGCTCAAGGAGCTTTGTATTTTTTCTTATATCCATTTCTATGGAAGTTGTAATGCAAGAGATGTTATCTTGATATTTTAAATGTATTGAAAAGATTATAATTTTCAATTATAATGCAAATGGAAAGTTTGGAATATGTGCTATTTCAAATGTGCATATAGTATTTGAAATAGAAGAAAAAAATTTATTGCTATGAGTTTTGAACATAGTTATTTACTCGAGAGTAAATTTAGTAAATTTAATTTCATTGAACAATCGACATGTTACAAGGCTCCCATACCATATCAAAGCTATCTTCCTGACAACTTCAATAAGGTGCCAAAAGACAAGGTAAGGCTCCACAAGAAAGCAAGGTGTGTTATGCTAGGTGGCCTTGAATTTAGAGTTTGAACTTCATAGGGATTAACAAGCTACATTATGCTAAACACCCATGAACAAGGCAAGGCTCCACAAGAAAGCAAGGTGTGTTATGCTTGGTGGCCTTGAATTCAGGGTTTCAAGCTTCATAAGGCTAACAAGCTACATTATGCTAATACTTATGAACAATAATGCAAGTAAAATTTTTTGTTTAAAGGGATTTTTCTTAGTTCGTGTAAGGTCTTCTTCTTAGAGAACATTGTGCCTAATGTCTCTAAGAGAGGATAAGTCAAGAGTAAAAGATTCACAACTTAGGGAATGAAGTGTGTCACATCACCACTAAGAGGAAAGTCGTATGCTAAGAAATATCACACTCTTGGAAGACATCAAACCCAATGACACCACCAAGAAAAGGATGCATCACAAGAAGAAACAAAATCACACCATAAAACATGAAAAATGTTGAAAGATATTATCGATGTGTGCTCCCACTTTAAAGCGGTTGCTAACACCATTGCTGTGAGAAATTTCTTTAAAGTATCCAACATGTTCAATCCCAAGACATGAGAGCTTACTCAAAAAGTCCTATGCCAAGTCATATATCTCCAAAATGAAGCTACATCATGAAAAAGGAAGGAGGGGTTGCCCCCAAAAATACATAAGGTATCTATGGATTTGAGGTCAGTATATCTTTGCTACAATGTTGTTATAGAGCTTGAAAATGTCATCATTCCCCAAATACTCATAGAACTAGATGTTAGAATTAGGTGTTGTACACCTTGCATAATGTTTGTAATATTTTATTTATTATTATGTGTGGTGCACCTAGGGGTTTTCTAGGTGAACGTGCATCACAAGGAGTTATAATGTTGGGGCCACTTTGTTGTATGTAACATTGGGACATAATTGTCAAATGTAATTATTTAATATTGGGGGAATAATAATAAAATAATAAAGTACCCAATATTAAATGTGGGGTCACATGATGTTGTATGGTTTTGGGCACATGGTTTATGTAATACTACTTGGTGGTTTTGTGGGAGCTTGTTTCTATAAAAGCAACCACATGGGTAGTTGTGTAGGGTTGGATCAAAGGTTGGAAAAAAAGGTTGGATCAAAAGTTGGTCAAGGTTGGACAATTTGTTGCAGGTTAGCAGGTTGAGCTTGTGCATGTGTGAGGGTTTGAAGCATGGCATGGGATGTGTGGATTCATGCTTGGTCACATGGAATGCATGGATAGCTTGTGCTTGAAGTGTTCATGGAGTCTCTGCAGATGTATTGTAATGGGTTTTCATTGCTGAATAATACATGGAGTGTGGATGCTTTTGGAGGCTGGGTTTTTTTCCCTCTTGAGGGTTTTTCCCAGGGTATATCTTGTGTCATCTTTTATGGGTATGTTGTCTATTCTCTTGCATGTTGATGTTGAGTATTTTACTTGCATGTTTTTAGATTTGGGTTATGTGGAAATTGTCATTTTATGGCTACATAGTTTCCTTACACTAGAATAATGACACATAGAGAGAAAAAAAAATACTTCCGGGTCAACATGGAAGGGACCTAAATGTCTTGACACTTTGTGTCATCCCCAAAAAGGAAAACACAAGACAAGCAAAAAGATAAAATGTTTACAACATACAAAAGAATATAGATACAAATAGAGGAATGCACATGAAGAAAGAGACATCAAACAAAATAGTATAGGGGATCACATTATGCACATGCAATCACATAAAGAAACATGAAAAGAAAACAATGCAAAATACTAGTAAGGCACATGTGAGTCAACCTATAGTAGGTTGTATGTATCCCAATCTCATTCAGTATATGTAGAAGGTGGATAACTAGCCAAAGGGACAACATCAAGTGCCAAAACTAGGACAAGGCTATCTAAGCCCTTGTCCCCACTAAGTGTAGGACAAGGATGAGCTGAGATGAGTGATGAGAATGAGCTCCTTGCAATAAATATAATGATTTTCCATGAATGTAAAAAGAGTAATAGTGAGGATGCTATGATCCTACAACTGTTACATGTCAAGGAGTGAAGTGAATGTTTAGTCAAGTTTGATTCTTCTAGGGTGTAAACTTCTTCAATACTTTCTTTAAAGGATGACAATTTTTGGCATGATGGGAAAAGAATCTATGATAAGCACAATATGGTTCATTTTCATTAGTTTTTATTTTGGTCAAGTTTACACATTTAGGTGGTAATTCGATTAGTTGCCAACGTAAAAGAGCACAAAATATTGTCTCAGTGTTGGATAGTTGTAATAAGATATAAAGAGATTCAGGAGGTTCATATAATTGTTGTAACTAAAATTTTTGATGATCATGCACTCTTGGTTTCTTCTTCTTTGGTATGATAACTATGTTTTCATCGACTTATCTTCTAATTTCAACTCCTTTCCTTTTTCATAGAAGGATGTATTAGGGTTAGTAAAGTGTTTGAAAGGTGTGGCTTCTTTTTCATTTATTTATAGGTAGTGTATTGGAAGTGGGTTGAGGGGAAGGATATTTTTTGTTGTTGAGGTAACCCAAGCTACATACATATTATATTCCTTGTTTTTATTTAAGTAGATTTCGTAAGTTTCCTATAAGGGGAACAACATGGATAGCAATAGGTTCATCTCTCACAAGATCTTGTAAAGTTTTTAATTCTTCATCTAGCAACCTTATGTTCTCTTATGGGATATGAACAACATCATATGCACATTGGTTTTCAGTACATAAGTCATTAGAAATGAGGTATGCATGTTATGATCCATAGGGGGTTGATTGTCAACACTATTAGAAAGAGAGTTAGAAAAACCAAGATCCATGGTGAATGGTGTATCATGAGATGGCATGAGTCTTAGACTACATCTCACAATAGTATTGCTAATAGGACACCAAGTTGTAAAGATCATACAAGTTTTAAAAACTTAGTCTACATACCCAAAGTGGAAAGAAGGTAACGTGCAATGCAATGACCTATAATGCAATATGTAAATGCAATTTTCATATTCTAAACAAGGTAATTTTTTATTACACTATGCAAAAAATCTGAAAATGAAGTCTTGTAAATGCAATTTTGAAATCACACAATGCACTAAATTTATCAAATGAAGCTAGATATGATCAAATTGATGAAACAAAATTTATGCAAAAAAATAAATAAATTGAAAGCACCAAACAAGAATGTAGAAATGAATGTTTTAATGCCCAAAAAATTATATTATGACCTAATCAGGGATTCATTCACCCTAGAGCGAATGGGTCCTAGATGAGGGTTTTGAAACATTTTTTTATAGATTTTTGAGTAAATATCAATAGTTTCTAGATTCTAGTTTGATACAAGTTACAATTTTAATTTTCTGTGAAATAAGGATTGAATGCAAATGCAAAATGTGACAAAATGGCAACCTAGAGAACCTAGTTTGATATGCATTTTTTGTTTCAATTTTCAAATGCAAATGAATGCTATGTAAATGATATACAAGATGACTAATTTTTTTTGTATTTTTCAGATTTAAAGAATGCAAAATATGCAATCCTAAAACCCTTAAATGAAATTCAAAGTTGAATGCAAACTAGACACCCTAAATGAGACCTAATTCAATACAAAGAGATGCAAATGAATGCAAGATCTAAATATAGGATGAAAGAGGACTCCAAAATAAAAAAAAATGAAAGGATCAAACTTAGGTTCACCAAAATGAAATAATGAAAAATAAGGTGTGTTGGTGAGTGGAGAATGAGCTCACCCTCAAAGACCTATTTTCCCTTATTTCATTCAAATTGTAGGCTAGGAAATGTAAGTGAAGAACAATAGTTAAATCTGACTAAAATAGTAATCAAAAGGTAGATCTAGAAATGGGAAAACAATGTGTGCCTTTCACCAAAAGTCACTTTTTGAAGCTCACTAAGGACTCATTCGCCCTATGGTGAATGGGTCTTGGCTAGGGTTTCTAAAAAATTCTTTATGGGTTCTCTTCTACTTGGTTTGCACTCCCAAATTCTAGATGCTCATTGTTAGACGACCTAAAATAAATTCTATAGAAGAGTTTCCATGATTTGAAAACCTTTCTTGCAACTTTGACAACTTTGCAACTTTCTTCAATTTTTCTCTTCAAATGATCTTCAACCTAAAATTTGCAATCAGACATCAAAGAGAGAAAAAATTTGTTTGTTAGGTGAATAGGGGTTTTCCTTGGTCAAACTCCATATAAATGGTAATTAAACCTTGAAATGAAATAGAAAAATATGAAGGAATAAAGAATGAACAACACTACGTAACAACTCAGCAAACCTTATTTGAAACCTTGGATAACAAATCTACAAACTAGCATGAAGTGGCCTCAATGAATGTAGATCTTGATCATGAAACTTGTCTTGAAAAAATGCCTTGAATATGATTGAATAGATCTTGAACACTACATCACCACATTAGCTCAAACAACATGCATGATACAATAAATCTTTGACATGATGAAAGGAATCTTGATTGCTACAATAATCTTTAATAAATCTACCCTTGAAATGCCTTGAAATTTCTCTTGATTGGTTTTATAATGCTCTCTTGAAAGTGCTCTTAAGATACCTTGAATTTGCTAGAAAGTCTTAGGAGGAAACATAGTGAAATAACCTTGTATTTATATGTATCTTAACATTAATTCCCAAAATTCAAATATCACAAGCTAACATTGAATTATAGATTTAAAATCATTAAAATACCGCCAAAAACATATTTTAAAGGGGGGTTCCAAGGTCTAAGTGAGGACTCATTCGCCATAGGGCGAATTGGTCCTAGGCCACTTAGGACACACATCGGTCAATGTTACATTATGTAAAATTAGGGTCCTAGATCTAAGTGAGAACCCATTTTCCCTATGGTGAATGGGTCTTAGGTCACTTACCTAGGACACACATCTTCCAAAGTTAGGTGTTGTGTAATGGAATTTATGAATGTTGAGTTTTATCCCTCAAAATTTACATTTAATTAGGCTTGGATTTGAATTAAAGGGGCCAATTAAGGAAAATTAACCTCAATTAATTAATAAATCCCTAGATTAATATGAAAGTGTAAAGGTAAACCTTACAACATAAAAAACAAGGCACAATTAAGTCCATTTTATGTAAAAGGGCCCTAAAGTTAATGTGAATATGAAAAATATATTACAATACTAAATTAAGGCAACAATAGGCTCATTTTATTATTATTATTTTCCAAATTAAGTGCGAAAAATGGATACTTTTTCCTCCACTTCAAGTCCATATGTAAATATTGAATGATCATTATAATAATTATAGATGTTTTAAAATGTTGCCACCTTTATCAAACCAAATTTGCATTCACAACAATAAATGTGTTGAGAGGAAATTTTATTATATTTAAAAATAAACTTGAACATGTACCTACAATTCTAGAGACATTACATTTGTAACTTAGTCTAGCATAGAATATTTAAGAACTTTAACAAAATCCACTAATTTCCTACCATTGATTTTTAATAATTGAATCCTTGGATATCATTGAAATCTACTTTATACTGGGAATAATCATTGATCAGCCCTTTGAAAGAGTTAGAAACATTTAAAATATATCTTAGTAGTCGTAACCCTAACCCATAGCATTATAGTAGTTTCAAATCTACAATTGAGGATAAATATTTCCTAAAATGGGAATTTTAGATCAAGATATGGCATGGATATTGAAATTTGGTAGCTAGGAAATATTTTGCATTGATGGTGGGTAGTTGTGAGCAAATTCTAAGTCTTTTTTTTGTGCCCAAACTCATTTTAGAACACTTACGCTTTATTAACTATCCTTCGTGGGGGTCAGGTGGAGCCTATAAATAGGAACCACTAAGGTACCATGCAAGTATTGGGTTCCAAGAGGAACCTAGTAGTGAGCACCTAAAATTCTATGCACTGTAAAAATGGGGTTTGGAAGAAACCTATAATATGAAAATTATGTGGCAACTGATGAGCATCAAGCTCAAAGAAAAAATTGAAATGAGGACCTACAAGCAATGTAGGTTGGGGATCAAGAGTGAGAAAGGAATGGGAATTGGGAACAAAAGGGGTCATGAGAGTTAAGCTTTGGGAGGGAACAAGAACTTAGAAATTTAGGTTCCAAGTTTGAGTCGAGATGCGAGGTTTGATAAGAACTAGGTGAATCGGGTATGAGAAGGAAGTTGGAAGTAGAAGCTAAGGTTCTAGGTTCTAACCAGGTTCCAAGGTTTGGGAAAGAAGAATGCATTAGGGGTCAGGGTGAAAGTAAAATTGGAACTATAACCTAAGGTTTACTGGTTCCAAATACCTTGTTGAACTTGGGGTCTTAAAGGATTAGAGTTAGATGGTGGTGGGGTTTAGACTTTAAGGTAAACCTAGAACTTGGTACCTTAATTTCCATGTGCCAAGTATCTTTCAAGTCTCAAGGTCTTAAAAGGAACTATAGGGGACTCCGTGAGGATCAAACCTAAGGAGGAACCTAGAACTTGCAACCTATTTTCCAAGTTCCAAACCTTTTGTGTCTTGGGATTCAGTGAAGAATTAGAAAAAATATATATTGAGGGGGATGGTGGAGGGTGGATGGAAACAAAAATTCAAAACCTGATGTTTGACATCCATGGGGAGACCTAAATACTACAAGGAAGAAAGAGATGGAAGCAATAAAGGATCAAAACATAGAGGAAGTGAGGAATAGGAACCAAAACCCAGTGCAAGGTTCACATTGGGGCCCAAGGTTTGAAGGCACTAAAGAATATAAGTGGGGGGCTTACCTTGAGGATAAAAATGGAATTGGAGCATAATTTTCTAGATCCACAAGGCGGCATAAAGCTCGAAAGGAAACTACATATTAAGGAACATCTTGGATACTTGAGAAAAATAACCAACTCCTTCAAAATTTTGATAGAGTCATAATAGTGGCTCTTATTGGGGACATGTGCCTCTTGCAAGTGTAATGATAATCTAGAGAACTCTAGTGGAAGACCGTAAAATTTTACCATGATCAAAATTAAATACGGGATTGAACATGGCCACAACACAACATTCTAACTAACAAGGGTCAAGACTACTAAAAAAACTTCAAGAAAAATGTAAAAGATGTAACATTGAAGTCACTATTTGAAATTGAAGTTTCATCACTTATGAACATTAAATTTTCAATTATTGATCATTCATATGTGATTCCATTAATTATCTATCCAAATCTATGAGATGGTAAACTTTAATTTCATACCTCTTAGCTTCTCCATGAGGACTAGGGCATAAAGCGTCAAAATTTCCAGGCTTTCCTTTATCCTTTGACTTGTCATTTCAAAAAAATACCATATCACCAACCTAAAAATCTCTTTGTGATATTTCTTATCATGCAAATGTTTCATTACCTAATTATGTTGTAAGTTTCTATTTTTTGTTGGTCTTTTTTGCTATCTAATTTAGTTAATTCTATGATTATCAAAGAAACCACACCACATTGATTATCACCCATACCTTGCAACAATTGATATATCGTAAATTATTTTCTAATAGGAATCCTAGCCTTGCCCCAAATAACAATTAAAATGGGCTTCTTCCAATGGTGTGCTTGAAATAAATCATATCATCACAAAAAGCATACTTAAGCTTACAATCACATCTCTTCTTATTCTAATCCAACATTTTTTTAAATCTTTATCATGCTCTTATTGTTTGATTCAACCTATCTACTGCTTTGTCGGTGATATGGGGATGAACGCACCAAGTTTATACCAAACTTAGAATACATATTTTGCATGTCATGATATTTTTAACACACAAAATAATTGGCTAGAACCCTAGGAGGTACTCCAAATTTGGTTATTATGTTTCTAATAAACAATTATACTACCAACTTAGATGTTGAATAGTGGGTTGGAATTGCATCAACCCACTTGGTGAAGTGGTTTGTGGCCACAAATATCCACTTGTATCAATGTGGATTTGCACCCTTGATAAGCACTTGGCTTAGCAATCCAATGAAACATGGAAACACTTTAGGTCATGTGGGTTTCCCATAGGTTGGAGTGAATCTCTAGAGAGGGTTGGTTCCCTTGTTGGAATCACCTAAACTTGAAGTAAACTATTGTTGTTATTCTGAGAAAAGGGGTGGGAGGACTTGAAATGAAGCCTAATTTCTACTAAGGTGATACACCAAATTATTATTGAACCTACAATGTTGTTTTTACATACAAATGATATAAAACTTAGTTCTTTTTCTTATACAACTCAACTATTTTGCATAGTTTCTATATCAATATTTTATAAGGATGAATGCTTCACAATTTTGAAGGAAAAAGAATCTTTTCTCAACTACAAACTAATTATACTCATTGCACAACCTATAAATTACAAAAATATATCTATTTCTTATTTCAAAGGTGTTGTGAATGATATATTTGTTTGAGGTTTTTTTTGCATAAAAACACAAAAAACTTACATCAATCATTACAATGTACACAAAGCAACAAATAAGAGGAGATAAAATCTAAATTTTATTACCCAAAAGTGTTGTTACAACAGTACATAGCTTGAAATTTGCTTGAAAATGATGAAATTAATTTGATCTTTAGTCATGAAGTGATTGGTTTTGAGTTACAAAACAATATTTTGCTTGAAAAGAGCTCTAAAAAATCTACAATTCTTGTTCAAAAACCGTTAGAACCAACTCTAAATTGTGCTTAGGGGTCTCATATTGACTTGAACCTCTATTCTAACATCTAGAAACATTTTTTTAGGAGAAAATGATATGTGCCAAATAGATGAGACCTCTTTGGATGCCTAACTAACTTGGCTCTTCCTTATTCTCCTAGAAAGTTGCTCCATAATGATGATTGTTGAAAATTTTCTTGATTATTTGACCTCTTCTAGCTCATGTCACTCCTAAGTTGCTTGGGGATGAGGGTGACTATTCAAATTACCTCATAGTATATCTATAGCCACTTATATATTCTCTCAGATAGCCTCTAGATATCCTCAACTTCTCTTAAATGCTTGGAAATAAGTTGTGACTCTTCATTCAACTCCCAACCACTAAAATTGCCCCTCACTTGATTTTAGGATAGTTGACAAGTGACTTGAAGGTGATAAATTCCCTAGGGGGGATGGGATATTTCTTAGGAGTATTATTTGCAACTTGTTTGATAATTAGAAGCCTCTTTATCTCATATTCCCATTATTTGTTCATATTTTTTCCTTTTTGCACTTTTAATCCATTGGGGCATCAACCTATTTGAAGATAATGAACAATTTCATGTGGCCAATTTTTATTATTTAAAGGTGCAATATTTTTGGGTTAATTTTTGGATATAAGGATAGTCTCTTCTTCCATTTCTTGGTCACTTTCTAACCCAACAACAAGCTATTCAAAAAGACCCTTACCTCTTACCAGCTTTGTCACTTTTATATCCACGTCATATTCCATCACTTTGGTTATCCATCTAGGCCTATTATCATTTAAATATTTACTCAACAAAAAATCTTTTACACTTGAGTGAACAACCATCAAATAAATCTTATTATTTGAAACCAAATTCTTGAATTTTTAAAGACTCGTAATCATGGAAATTACATGTTCCTCAACAAATATATACCTTTCTTCATAACCCTCTAGGCGTTGGTTGAAGAAGGTTATTGGTTGCTCTACTAGCATAGTTGAGATAGTGCCCAAGTTTCCAAAAGAATATAGTATGAATTCCTTGGAAAAATTAGGATTTACAAGTTTAGGTTCCACTACTATGGCTTGTTTGATGGCTTCAAAACTATTTTTACCTTCTCTTTTCCAACAAAAAGTGACATTTTTTTTCAACATACCATTTAGTGGCTTCAAAATGTTTTCTATATAAGGTACAAACCTTCTTACAAAATTAATTATTCCAAGGAAAAATTACAAGCCTTTCTTATGACTTGGCAAAGGAAAAGAAAGAATGACACTTACCCTTTTGGAATCAATGGTGATTCCATGTTTTGAGACAAAATGACAAAGGATTTTACCTTCATGGATAACAAAGATACATTTATTTGGATTGAGTGATATGCCATATTCTCTACACATGTCAAAGACTTGTCTCAAGTAGGAAAAAATGTTCCTTAGCATCCTTTGAGAAAATAATTATATCATCAAGGTAAACAAGAAAAATATTATACATTAACCCTTGAAAAGCTATGTCCATTTCCCTTTGAAATGTTTCCCCAGTATTGGATAAACCAAAAGGATTTTTCTTGTATTCCATTATTCCCCATTTGGTGGTAAAGTTGGTCTTATATTGGTCTTCTTCCTTCACCAAAATCTTAATATAGCTTGGATATTCATCAAGTAATGAAAACCTCTTAGAACTTGAAACATCTTGCAAAATTTGATCCAAAGAGGGTAGTGAATAATGATATTTGAATGAGACTCTATTCAAGTCCCTAAAATAAACACATAGCCTTATCTCTCCATTTTTCTTCCTAACAGGTACAAGGTTAGAAACCCATGAGGTGTGTTTGATTGGGAATATGATGTTGCCCTCAATTAACTTATTTAACTCTCTATTCATGAGTGGCTCAAGCTTGGGATTCAATGGTATTTTATTTTATCTTACTAGTTTTGTATTAGGCTCAAGCTCAATGGTGTGTTGGGAAATTTTGGGATAAAAACCTTTCAATTGAAATATTCCCAAGCAAAGATATCATGAAATTGTTGAAAAAGAAAAATTACAGACTCTTTTTCTTCCTTAGTGCATACCTTTCTGAACTTGAGAAGCTTACCTTTGAAGATTTCAACTTCCTCATAGTGTTCTTGTTTGGCATGCATGTCAATTTTCTACTTTTTGAATTGATCATACACATTGAAAATAGTCTCCAAAGTGACCAATCCTTTAGGCAACTTATTAGAGTTCAACTATATGATTTTTTCACCATACTTTTGTTGTAGTTTTTTATTACAAGTTAAAAAATGAGCCTCTTCTTTCAAAAAAATTATAATTTGTTGATCACTATCAAACACTTGCCAATGAATTTTATTGTCAAGTATATGTCTTACCACTAGTTTTACATAATGTTGTACCTTGTTATTTTTATATCACTTAGCATGTCATATTGTGCTCCTATAGTAGCCAACCTATCAACATGTTTGTTCTTTATTCTAGGCACGAACAACATATTAAAGGCATCAACCTCTTCAATCATATCCCATAACTTATGTTTGTAGGACTTTAAAACATCATTTTTAGTAACATGAAGACCTCTTACCTGATTAAAAATGAGTCTAATATCACCAAATACCTATATATAATTGATTTTGCTCTTATTTTCTCATTCTAGACCATGAATCAAGGTCCCATGCTCAGTTGTATTATTTATGCACCTAAAAAAAAGTGGAAAGAGTAATGATTTTGACCTTCAAGAGCTACACACATTGCACCTCCACCAACACCATTTTTCTTCTTAAGTCATACAAATACATCTACTACGCCTATTAGACTATTGCTTGTACTATTATTTATCACTTTGAACAAGGTTAGGCATCATTGAATCAACATCACGCATCAATTAAACAACCAAACCAATTTCTTCCACTTGTTGGTTTGAATCAACCACATTGTTTTCAATTAGCCACTCAACAAGTAGTATGTCAGGAATTCTCTTCATTTATATATTAGATTCATGGATAGTAGGGAATTATTCTTGATCAATAATCATTATATTTGCATTAACAACACTAGGGACATGTGGTTCTATGTGATCTTTGTATATAGGTTCTAATTTTATGGTTACTTTGGTACAATACCTTGTCCTAAACAACATGTGGGACCAATCTGAGGACAAATAGAATGGACAATGAATCCCACATTGACATACCCATGTTTTATTTTTTTGCATACTCTAAAATATTGAAAGGAACTACACTAACCTTTTGTTGTCCAAGTTAGGAACAATACAATATCTTTGAGTTTGAATTGGTGGAGGTTGGGTTCTTGGTTGTTTCTTGTTTTCTATGGTCTGATTTTTTGGCAAAATTTGTGTATTTGATCCACTAGATGGACCAACCACTCATCGGTTCACTTGAGGATCTTGAATAAAACCCTCATCTTCTTGTTATCCCAAATATATAGCCCTTTTCTTAGCCCTTGTGTTGGGTATAATTGATGAATAATGTTGATTCATCCCACATGAATCCTCTCCTTGCCAATTCATTAAAATTGCTTCATTTTGTCTTTGTTCTTGGGGTTCACCTTGCTGCAATGGTACCTTTTGGATTGCATTTGGATTGCTTTGCACCATTAGATCTTGGATTATTGCTCTATTTAAGCATGTTTTTTGATTATGAGGTTGGTTACATGGAAAACACCACTCATAATCTTGTTCCATATTGTTTTAAATAGGTATGAGCTCTCTTGAAGAGCTAGTACATTGGGATTATATGCTTGGTAATGGCTTAGATTAAGAGCTTGTCTTTTGAACTTGATTATTTGATTGACTTGGCTGATATTGAGCTTGGTAAGGGGCTTGATAGCGTCTATAATTTTGATTTTGTTGCCTCTCAATGTTCATAATTTCATGCCAAATGTTTGGAGAAGTCCTCTTATCTCTTGGAGTTTAAAATATGGTGTTAGGACATCCTTTTCTAGAGCCAATGATTGGTTATTTATTGCTAGTATAGCTAGTACAACAACTATATGGGGTATTTGCATAGGAATGCTTTGTTTTATTTTAGGGAAAATGTGCATAGAGGTCTTGGTGCAATTGAATAAGGTTGTTTTCTACCCTTATTTTAACTTCATATGCATTTGGGAGAGTTCTCCCTCCCATAGACTGAATCATAACTAATATATCACTATTTAAAGCCCTTGAATAATACAAGAATTCATAATCAATAAAAGGCCTTATTAAGTGGGAAAAATGATCTAGATCCAACTTTCCCTCTTTTAGACTTACCATTGATACACAAACCAACTAGGTCTTGATCATTAGATGACTACCTCAAAGGAGAACCAATCTATTAGGGTTTGGTTATTTTAGTGCAAATAGGGAAAACTTAATGTGTGATTTAGTTAGCCTAATTGACATAAACCCTAGATTTGAAAATACAATAATCGTATATATGGAAATAAAAAATTATAGAAATGAACACAGATCCAAAAGAGGTAGATAAAGGGGCCCATGTACATGAAATTTGGGCATGAATTACATGGACAAGGGCACTAGAATTCCCTAGTTTTGGTGTTTTGAGTCAGATCTTTGGTATAGTCTACTCTCAACTCTTTTTTAACTTGATCTTAATGATAATTTTAGACCTAACCTACAAACATGAAAGAGGGGAAATTTTGTGCTTAGGGGCTTGCTTAAGTCAAACTCTAGTGTTGGTGTCCCCACCTCCACAACAACAAATGATGATGGTATAAATTGTGTGCCCTAGGTCGAGCAAAGGAAAAGTGAACAATAAATTATTGTAATAAATGAATGACAATTGATATACCTTAGGCATGAAATCCTTGTCAAAGTGATGTCACACCATAAGTTGTCACACATATTTGATGATGGATGATTGAATTTCCTTGAATATCTATAAGAGGTTAGTCCACATAACACAATAGATTATTGTAGCTAGCATGTAGAGAAGAGATTGCATGTATCGCATAATAATTTCTCATAGTTCATAATTGAGTGTCCTAATATTCAAACAAAAGCTAAAACTTGTTTATGTATGAGTTTCAACATATTTCGAATTAACCATTATCTCAAGATGACAATTTATTTTAGATTTTTAAATATATTGAAGCCAATAATAAAATATGAGGTTTAGGATTTGATTGGGGGGACAAGGGCACTAGGGTCCCTAGTATAGGCCTATTTTGGTTTTTAGATATTCCTTAAATAAATATTCAGTTTAATTTTCCAAAAATGGAAAATAAACATATAATAAATAAGCACAATTAGGAACAAGAACTTAGGGGGAGCCAAACATAATGTGAAATTTTCAAGGGTAACAATTTACAATGCTATAGGCCTTACCATTTGGGTAATCCTATCCCATATTTTTTGAAAGTGAAAGTTTAAATCTATCATATGATCATGTAGAGCTATTTTGATATTGGTAAATTGTTCTACCAATGAGACCTGTGGTCGAATTTATCCTCAAATTGTTTGCACAAAACATCACCCAGTTGATCCCAAATGGTGATAGAATTTACTGCCAAGCACCTAAACCATTACAATGTGTTGCCCCTGAATGAGGTAACCAAAAGTCTCATAACAATATTCTTTGTTGTTATATTATGGACTACATATAATAAAGCTACATCTCTAATGTGTTCAATGGGGGTAGTTTAATCCTTTCCATTGAATGATGGAAGACTTGTAAGTGCATCCATAAGAATTCCATCATGTTGTTGTAAATTAAGTGGGCTACCCTCATTGAAAGGTAGGCTAACCCCATTGAAAGGTACAAATGGTTGATTCCTAGGTGCAACCATATGAATCAAAATAGTCTAATTTATAAAAATATGTTGAAAAGGCCTATCAAGAGGGGGTGTATAAAGTGCTCTTATTGTTGGACTTATACTCCTTTTGATTATTATACCTCTTCTTCTAGGTGGTGAGAGCTACAAGTAGGAAAATGAATCTAAACTACCTATAGTTTATATCCTTCTCATTCACTTTTGCACTAATTTCTTCAAAACCAAAGTTCTAGAGTCACTAGGTATGTTCAAGATGCCTCCAAAAGCACAAATTTTCTAGTAAACATACCAATACCAACAAGAAATGAATTTTATGATTTAGATTGTTTTATTTCAAACGATCCCACCAAGTGTACAAAAAACTATTATCAATGCAGATCTGTACTGTTGCTAAGCACTTGGATTAGCAATCCAATTAAACATGAAAATACTCTTGGGCATGTAGATTTATCATAGCTTGGATTGAATCTCCAGAGAGTGTTGGTTCCCTTGTTGGAATCACCTAAAGAATTGAACTAAAATACTTTTTTTATGTCAAGAAAAGGTGTAGGAGATGACTTGAAATGAAACCTAAATTCTAATGAGGTGATACACCAAATTATTATTGAACCTATGTTATTGTTTTCCTACACAACTCAAGTATTTTGCATACTTCTGCATCAATGTTTTATAAGAAGGATGAATGTTTCATAATTTTGAAGGAAAAAGGAACTTGTACCAACTATAAATTGATTATACTCATTGTATAAACTATAACCTATAAAAATATATCTATTTATTGTTTTAAAGGTGTTGTGAATGAGACATTTGTTTAAGGTTTTTTCCATTAAAACATAGAAATCTTACATCAATCATTACAATGTATGTAGTGAAACAAAGTTGAGGAAGTAAAATCTAAATTTTATTACTCAAAAGTGTTGTTATAATAGTACACAACTTGAAATTTTCTTGAAAATGATAAAATTAAGTTGTTGTTAAGTAGTTGTAGCATAATGGAATGAAAAGATTCAAAAATTTGTGAGAATTGTTGATTCTTTGGTTAAATTGATAGGGGGATACAAAAGGTGTTGTAGCCACAACCTATGCTTATATACTATCGGAAGAAGAATACTTTATTTTAATGAAGTTTTTGTTTAATTTCTTGAATTTGATTGAAATGTTATGTTGGAAATGAGGGAGATATAGACTAAACTAGTTAATCTAAATCAATATTTCCAACTAAACATTGGGATGCATAATCAACCAAGGGGTTGTGATTGTTTGTTGTCCTAAAGGAAGAGCCAAGTAAGTTTGGTTGAGGGTTTTGGTCCCTCTTGTTGTAGAGTACAAGGATTGATAAGAAGATGCAATGAACTTGATGAGTTATGATCAAATCAACTAAGTGCGATGGAATTCAAATGTAACAAAACAAAAAATCAGAAATAGAGAGATCTAGGCAAGAGATACAAAGAAGAACCTAGTGCTAAAACTTGGAACCGATTAAGCAAGATTCCAACATGTCACATAGGTATCCAAAGATGCTAGAAGTTAGGGTTTTGATGTTAGTATAGATGTGGAAGTATTTGAGAACCTCTAACAATGAAAATAAAGATGCAATATGCGATTGTGCTCGAATAATCAACATGCCCTAGATTGTTGATGATGAGTCAATGAAGATATGAGCTAGGGTTTAGGAGTCTTCAAAAGAGTTAGTCAAATCCTCCCCACACAACAAGCTATAAACCTATAAATTAGATAGAGGGAAGAGGGTTGTGTTGTATAAGGTCTTACCTTGGTCAAACCCCATTTTGGTGTTCCCACCTCCACAACAAAAATGATGAAAAATGATAAAGAGTGCATGCTCTCAGGGGAGCAAATGAAACACAATAATGATAATGGTAATGACAATAAAATGATATATTTACCACTCAAATCTGAAACCCTTGTTGGACTAATGTAACTATACCAATCTCACACAAGGAGAACAAAGAGGTTTCCTAGAAATCCTACAAGTGTTAGCACATATAATAATAATAAAAATAATTAAGAAACATCATATAATACATGAAAATAAGTTTGTTGGTAGACTGCAAATTGTAATTGACTTGTATTATATCTCTAATCATTTTCTTCTTTGCCTTATTCTTCCTAATTTTACCTTTTTTTGCCTTAGTTGTCTAGACTAATGAAGGAGAGAAGAGGATGTATATATGAATTCAAACACATATTGAGATAATGATTTGGAGAGGGTGACAAACAAAAATTTTTTCTTAATCACAACAAGGTAGACTTTCAAATTCAAAATTTTGGGCATGAATAAACAGAACACTAGCCTGTTGTGCTAGGGTCCATGCATAATTTGCTCTATAAGGGCTTGATAAATAAGGAATTAATTAATTTTATCAAAAAGGTGACAAAACATGCACATTATAAACACAATAAAGCACATGCACCAAAGTGGGTTCCAAACCTACTATAAAATTGCAAGTGGTGACAATTTATGATGCTACAATGTAGACTCTTGATATCATGCTAAGATTTCATTGTAATTATGTTAGATTTTATGTAAGATATCTTCACTTGATGTATTCTTCCTATTGTGGACAATACAAATCTATTATCAATCAAGTAGAACACACTTTTCATATTCTCATGATATCTTGGGAATTGCAATTCCATGGAGGAATTAGTGTGCATGAAATATATATCATAATTAGCTTTGCTTTATTATATTTATAGATTTAATGATGGTGTCCATAAAACATAGTTGCTAAATTCTCTTCAAAAAAGTTTGAGAAATTTTTTGGAAAGGGAATCCAATCCTTTTCTCTATAATAATATAATGGATGTATGATATTTGAACTTACCTTGGCTACTGTAGTTTTGTATATGTTTTTCCTTGAAAAATGATTCATTTGAATGTTATTGTCAATAGGTCACACTTTTTTCTATAGATTTTACATAAACATATTACTAGGATGATTGCCACTTTAACATCAACCAATTCTATTATCCATTTTGTGAATATCCTAAAATCATTGCAAACCATGAGACTATATTTATTTGAGGCGTCCTATCAAAAAATCCCATGCATCTTCCTTATTTTGTATGCATATCTACCAAATTTTGAATAGATGTATCTTTGATTAGTAGTTTTTCCACACAGAACAACCATTGGAAAAAAAATAGCATATTTGAAAAGAAAATTATGTCATGTAATGCAAGCGTACTCAATGATAAACTTGAAAATTTATTGAGTTTATGTTGAACACATATAATACTAAGAGGGGGGGTTGAATTAGTATTATATTAAACCATCCAATTACTAACCATCCAATTTTCAAATCATGCTTAACAATTATAAGGAATGAAAGTATAAACAATCCATAACACACAAAACACATGAACACTAGGATTTTTACATGGAAAACCCAAGGCGGGAAAAACCACAGTGAGGATTAACTCATAATATGTTATAACCGATTATAAGATATTATAGTGCTAGGAGGACTCACTATCCAAGTGAACTCACTGTTCACATAGAAAAGAAAGATACAAAGAGGTGGCTTCACGACTAGAATTTGAACCAAGAAAAGTGAATCTAACATATGTTGGATTCAGTTCCTTTGAAGCTCATAACACACTCTGATCATCTTAGATTATAAGTCTCTACTCTACTCTACTCTACATTCACATACCTTTTCTCAACACTCACAACTTACTTTGCACAATTCTGCAACACTTCACATCACTGCTTGCATTTAGATCATGTATGCATTAAAGTTACCTACTTCAACAACTCAAATCAACCTTGTATATATACTAAAATCCATCACACACATCAATTAGGTCAGCCTAATTAGATGTAGCCTTAAATTATACAAAACATGACTTGTCAGCACCCAATTCAAACCAAAATTATCTTCACACCCAAAAATGCAAGCAATAGGCCAGCATGGACCTATAACAACTCCCTTTTCAATTCACAACACATTTTTAATCTTCATAACTCTTTGCATACCTTAAGTTGGCCAAGCATAGAACCAAAAAGTAAAATACTCCAACTGATCATCACCATAGGATATGTGGACCACAAAATGTCACGCCAACTGGAAAATACAATATGCTAACACTTGTAAACATTATGGAAAAATTGCAATGACTAACTCAAATCTGTAGAGGAATGTAGACCAATTAGGTAATAGCCAGTACACAGAAAAACTATGTAAACCATATTTGTCGAATTTTTGTTACTTGTAATTTTTGAACCACTTATCCAAAACAACTAAAATTTTGAAATAAGATGCTAGTGACATCAATGAACAACATACTAGAACTGCATAAGTAGATCTAACAAGGCAAACAAATGGGAACCAAAATACCAAAGGGCACTATGTGTTGAGGCTGTTGGTGTAGACACTTAGCAAAAAAACCTTTTGGAGAATAAAACATCCTTCATACTATTTTGATGTTAATCATATAGTGTTGAAATCAATGACAACCTTCTTTATTCTTTCAACAATCTCCCCCTTTGTCATTGATGGCAACATGTTCCAAAAAAAAACATTTCTCCACAAGTATCTCTCTACAAGCATCTCTCCCCCTTTGACATCAAGGGAAAAGGGTGCTCCCCTCAAGACATATGTACAAGCTAAACTAGCCCCCCCTTAGGAAACTAACCAAAAACTCCTAATACATCCACATGTGTACAAAGATTCTAAAAGCATAAAAAAATGAAAGATATATGGAAATAGAAATAGAAAGGGTCAACCTGAAGATGTTGACCCTTGAAGCTTCTAAAGAATAAATTGCCAAGTATATTTTCCTTCTTCTCAACACTTCTTTGCTACTGCAAGCATTTTGTGTAGAGACTCAAGATCTATCAATGTTTCTTCTCCTTCTTCTAAAGTACCAGGGGTAAGATTTATCTTTGAGATTTTGTCAGTACTGGCAAGGGCACTTGAGATAGGTATATACTTTGTTTTTACCAAGACCCTTAGCTTTGCAAGCTACTTGATAATCTCTTCCTTCTGGCTCTGCAAAGTGAAGAATTTGTCATGCAAGTCCACTATAGCAGTCCAAGTCTTATCATCTCTGCATAGATCCGGATCATACGATTTTAATGCATTAGCTATTTGAGACTCAATCGATTCCATTTCATCTTTTATCCCTTGTGTGGCGTTTGACTACTTCATGCAATACAAAAATAGTGTTTTTGCATCACCCTCACAGTCTAGTACTTCCTTCAAGAATTCTTCAATTTTTTTATGTGTAGATTGACATTTTCTATGATATCCATCATCTTCTTCTCTTTAATCCTTGACTCAACCTTTGTTTTTGCTTATCTTTTCAATCTAGAGGCATATTCCTTAGAGGAATCAAACAACAATTTGAAATTTTCCATCGCAGGTAGAGATGTATCAACATTAGTTCCTTGAATGATCTCCTGAAAATCTTTTACAACTTCATCTATCAATTCAATGCTCTTTTGATATGTTTCAATGATTTATTTTCTTAGTAATGCATTTTTTTTTTATCAGTAATAAAGTTTATTTTATTAAAATTTAAAGTCAAAGATTACAAAGCTAATACCAATACAAATTCAACTACAGACCTTTCCAAACCCCAACAATTCCTACAAAAAAACCCAAAAACCAACCCCCAAGTCCATCATAAACCACTCCATAAATACAAAAAAGGTTAATTATAGCCTACTATCAATTCTAACAAAACAAAGCAACCCCAAAGAACCTATTAGCAGGTCACGAGATTGAAAATTTCTTTGATCTTCCTTTGGTCTGAGATCGGAGAACCATAGCATAAGCTTTTTTTTCTCCATCTTTGATTTCTTCCTCATTACTGTTTGCCACCCATCCTCCACCCTTGCAACCTCCTTTTGCCAGTCCAAAGGTAAATCTTGAGAATTTCTCCAAGTGCCATTCCCACTACTACTTGTTTGTTGGGGTTGCTTATTTGCCTTATGTTTTCCTACCTTTCTCTCCTGTGTTCATACACCACCTTTATTTTCCCTGCATTCCAGTGTTGCAGCCCCATTCTTAAGAGTCACCTCCTTATCACTTCCATTTAGGACAACTTTAGCACTGGTCTCAGCCAAATTCCCCTCTTGTGTTGGGGTCATCTTTTTCTATTGTTGATCCTCCCTTATGACCTCATGTAATCGTGACTTCACTTCCTACTTTGGCTCCTCACTTGCTCAACACTCCTCCACCTCTCTTGCCCGATGCTCCTCCTCCTCTCTTGCCCGAATTTCCTCCTCAATGCCTTTCCGTTGAGAGTTCACTAGCTTTTCCTCTTGTTTCTCCATAGTGTAATGTTGGGTGGAAGCATTTTTCCACCAAGAAGAAGACTTATTGGTTCTCTGTTTGGCACATTCAATTGCCAAATGACCCGTTTGATGGCATATTTTACATCTAAATGGAATCCCTTCAAATTCCAAGGGCTGCACCCAACAACCTTTCAAATATTTTAGCCGAATCTCCTCTGGAGGCACCATGGACACATTCATTTCTACCAAAATCCGTGCATAAGTCGAGTGCAGAAGATTTGAAGAACCCTCATCTTCCATTATGAAGTTTCTTAGAGAGTTTCCTATAGCCTCCAAGCAAGAATCAAACCAGAACTGCAGGGGGAGATTAGGAAGTCTCACCCAAAGAGGAACTCTCTCAAACATTTTGGTGGTTGGGTTGAAATTCGGATGCCAATGTTTTAACAACAACATATTTTTTTCTTCCCAATCCCAATGATACTCACAGAGGATCTTATTTCTATCCTATTCTTTTTCAAAAACAACAATGAAAAATCCTTTGGCCATTGGGTAAATTGCACATACCCTTCCAACAGAGGTTTCCAGTGTTTAGAGATACACTGGTGTAGGTCAAATAAGCTTGGCCAGAAACCCCTAAATCTCCCAATCAAACCCAATCCAGAGAAAAAATTCTCACTGGATACCACTTCTTGTTCCAACTCCCCATCTAAATCCAGAGTGATTGATTTCGATGATGTGTGGAAAGATGGGCCACCTCCAACCCCCCTACAAAACTTCTGCTTAGGTGCTTCACTTCCCTATCATTCTGTGATTTTCTTCCCTCCACCCTTGGCTTCTTAGGATCCTTTCTAGCTCCATCTCCCTTGTCGACAGCATCGCCTTGTTGACTCTACAACTTTCTGTCATTTCTTGCCATTGATCCTCCACTGTGTCGCTTTGAAAGTTGTCTGTGGATTCCCTTTAGGTTGCCACAACTTTCCTTGGATTTGTTGCAGTTGCCGTCTACAAAAAGGGCACCAAACTTTCCCTGAGGGGCCTTTGCCAACAAGCTCAACTCAAATGAAACCCTAGACACATCCTCTGAGAGCAGCTGACCGTCGGTGCCCATCTCTCCCATTTTTCTTATTGATGCATTAAACACATCACTTAGCTGTAATTTGTGTATAGGAGATATCTTTTCTAAATCAACATTGCCCTATTGCATGGGAAATTGCAACAATTGGGAGGAAACAACTGGTTGAAACTTTAAGTTCTTAGACAACAAAACTTCTAAAGGATTACTAGAGGATTCACCAGAGGGCTTAGGTAAATCCTCATACTTCTCTGCTTCTTCATTCTTTCCAGTATACAACATTTCTTCTTCTTCACTAGAGATTTTATCTTTATCTTTGTCTTTATCTCCTTCATTCTTGTCCTTCTTTCATTTCTCATTATCTTCATTTTTATCTCTTTCTCCTTCCTTCTCACCATCATTTTCACCTTCCTGATTATTTTCATCCTCATGCCTTTTCTCATTGACTTTATCATGCTTCTCACCTTCATCAGTGTTCTGTTTTGTATAACATATGTCTTTAGGTGGCCTTGATCTAGAGTCACCTAAGTTTCTAGAGGGATGTAAGTGTCATCCTTTGTAGTTTCCTCTCTGAACTCAACAATATTCCCATCTTCAACATTTTCTTGCATTGACTCATCTGTATCTAGAGGAATATTATCTAGATTTTCTTCTGTATTAGTAGCACCTATACTTTTATCTATCGAATCTTGTTCCTTGCTGGTAGAGGCAATGGGAATCATGTCATAATTTTGTGCAATATCAGTAACCTTTTCTTCTATTTCCTTCTGCATTTTCTCAATTTGATCTTGATCTATTCCCATTAGAAGTGTGATCCTTTGTTTTGATCTGAATTCTTCACTAAGTACTTGGCCTAGTGTGGCCTTATCAGCATTAGATAGAGAAAATTCAATTTTCCCCACAACATCTAATTTGAGCTTCTCTTCCCTTTCTTTGGCTTATTTTCTTCTTTCCAACAAGAGTTTCCACACAACATCAGGAACTTTCTTCCTAATGTTCTCCATATCTACCTCCATTGTGACAATGAATTTGATAATTGCTTCTATTATTGTGGCTCTATTCTCCTCATTTTATTTTTCATATAAAGAATTTATTTCTTCCAACATCTCATGATGCAACATATCTTTGAATAATGAGTCCAACTTCATTAGACTTAGTGGTCTTTCCACAGATGTCTTCTTTTTCTTCCTTGGTTCTATTGTGTCTGATTTCTTTTTCTTCCTTTCCTTTACCTGCTTATGTACATGTATCTGATAGGCTTCCTTTTCCTTCTCAAATTCTTCTTTATTAGAAGTATCAGAAATATCTATTCTTTGTTTCTTTGAAATAGTGTCAACTCTTTTGAGGGTCACCAAAGAATCTTCTTCCTCTTCCTCAGATTGTACACTCAAGTTGTTTTCTCTCCTAGCTTTTTCTTTTATTATTTTTGATGTAGCAGTAGTAGAGGCTATCAGAGTAGTTTTATTTCTCTTTCTAGGCCTTGTGGCCTCCTCCACTTCAAGTTCTTTTGTTTCTAGAGCTCCGGTCTTCGTTCTCTTTGTTCTAATGGTGGTATAAATTGATCCAAAGGGCTATTGAATACTTGGGGGAATAGTGGAAGCATTTCTTCCTAATCTCCAAGGTACGTTGCTCACACTTGTTGTGCTTGCTTCTCCTTTTGCAATTGCTTTCAATTTTTGTATTTCTTCATCTAAGAGTCCTTTGTCCTTGAAATAATCATGTACCACTTTTGTTGCCTTCTTCTCCATTTCAAGATTTTTCAATTCCACACGTACTTTCATAGATTTCTCCTCATACGTTCCATGTATTTCTTGAGTAGGGTCCTTAGGAATGTTCGATAAGATACCAACATATCCATCTACTTCATTTTTTGTGATCTCATTGTTGGAAAAACAAGGACACACAACTAAGAGGGGGGGTGAATCAATTGTGACAAAAAATAAAATTCTTCTTCTTAATCTTAACTTAATCTCAGATCTGATGAATAAGCAATTAACCATAAACAATCAACACATCAGAGAGACAAATAACACAAATATTTTTTTTTGCATGGAAACCCTGTTGGGGAAAAACAACGGTGGATGTTAGTCCACAAGATTATACTCTGGTAGAAGTATAAAAATAAATAATAAGGGGAATGCACATGCATTCAGGCACACTTCCTAGAGCTCACTGCTCAATTACAAAGAGGACTCACTGTCCAACAATAGGGTTTGGATTAAAACCATCCAAGATTTGTGAACTGAAAAAAATAGCTTCTTCACAAGCCTGATTACAGTTCCAATTAAGCTCAACACTTCATCACACTTTGCACATTATTCTTCACACTCTACTCATCAATCGAATGATATTCACATATACACACATAGGAGCACACAAAGCATCTCCTCACTGATCACACAATCACTCTTATATATCTGCTACATGAAATTCCATCACCACTTCATCGACCAAAGAAATAAAATATATTTGTAATGTTGGCCCAAATTTATAAATAAACTTTTAATGTGTATCCACCAAGGTCAGCCACAACATAGTGGAGACCCAAATTAATATCTCCAACACAAGAATACTTTAATTAATTACACCTCGAAGATCCACAACACGCTACCAACAACATGTCAGACAGGAACAAGAAAAACTAAACATGCACACAAAGATCTTCAACCATGAACTCACCAAGTAATGTGGAGGCACCACAAAGATAGAGAATGATCTAGAGACACCATAGAACACCAAGAAACAACAGAGAAGCATTTGCAACAACTAAGAAAACAAGAATTACACAAACTTCATTTAGGAACACTGATAGAGACCAACAACACACTGTCAGATCACAACATACTCAAACCTTCACGCAAACTTTTGAAACTTATGGTAGATGATCTAGAAACATTTAACATTAAAACCTTAGATCCACATTAGCTAACCTTCAATGTACATAACACAACATATTCTTGACCTGGACAGTTCCACTGGAAACACATAAATACTTTCTTTTACAATTTTCTCAATATCCTCGACATATACAGTCTTCAATGCACCAAATGCTAATAGTGTTGGCATCAATCACAACCATATATTAGCAATCATATCCAGAACATCCAACAATCCCCCCTTTTGGCATTGATGGCAACACATGATGTGAAAAATACCATGAACCCAACACACTGACTTCTTTTGTACTTCTCTTAACTAAACTTCTCTCCACAAGAATTTTTCACAATGCACTTCTCCCCCTTTGACATCAATGGAAAAGGTAACCATGACCTTTCTAAACACACGCTCTGAACCACATATTTGCACATTTGACTACTCCCCCTGAGTAGCAGCCTCAAAAACATCAATCCATATTAGAATATAGCATGAAGCTCTCGGATTGATGCAAATAAATGCATCTTTAGTTCTTATCATGAGGGGTAATTACCCCTAGCATCCCTCTGAGATACTCAAAAGTATCCTTCGACAATGGTTTAGTAAATATATCTGCAATCTATTCTTTGGTAGGCACATATTCTAGTCTGACTTCTTTCACATTCACGTTTTCCCTAAAGAAATGAAACCTAATTGAAATATGTTTAGTCTTAGAGTGTAGTATCGGATTCCTTGAGATTTTTATTGCACTTGAATTGTCACAGTATATGGCAATAGGCTCTTCATATATCACTCTACTATCTCTCAGCATTTGTTTCATCCATATCACTTGAGTGCAATTATTTGTAGCAACAATGTATTCTACTTCAACAGTGGATAGAGAAATTGAATTATGCTTTTTGCTCAACCAAGATATCAGCTTCTTCCCTAGGAAGAAAGCACCACCACTAGTACTTTTCTTGTCATCTACATCACTAGCCCAATCCGCATAAGTGTATGCACACAAAGTGAGATCATCATCCTTTGGATACCAAAGTCCAAAGTCAGTTGTTCCTTTAAGATATCTAAAAATTCTTTTAACATTAGTCACATGTGATTCCTTTTGATTAGCTTGAAGTCTAGCAACCATACATACAACATTCATAATGTCTGGTCTAGTTTGTGTCAAGTAGAGCAATCCACCAATCATTGATCTATACCAAGTTTTATTTTCCTTTGGAGAATCATCATTTTTTGTTAGCTTACATCCGGTCACTATGGGAGTACCAACAGGTTTGGAGTCATCCATTCCAAACTTCTTCAGTAGCTCTTTCACATATTTGGACTCAGATATGAAAATCCCTTGGTCTAATTGTGTAACTTGTAATCCTAGAAAGAAATTCATTTCACCAATCATACTCATCTCAAATTCACTCTTCATTTCATCAACAAACTTCATACATAGATTATCATCTCCTCTAAAAATGATATCATCAACAAAGACTTCTATAATCAATTCCTTATCATGATCTAACTTGAAGTATAAGTTGCTATCAACAGTACCTTTTGTGAATCCAAGCTTCAGTAGATATTTGTCCAATCTAGCGTACCAAGCTCTGGGGGCTTGCTTATATCCATACAAAGCTTTCTTTAATCTGCAAACCATATCTCCCTTATCTGTTAATTGGAATCCATCTGGTTGTTCAATGTACACTTCTTCTTCTAGTTCTCCATTCAGAAATTCAGATTTCACATCCATTTGATAGACTTAATAATTCTTGTATGCAACATAAGTAAGAAATAATCTCACAACTTCAATTCTAGCTATAGGGGCAAAGGTTTCTTCAAAATCAATACCTTCCATTTGAGAATAGCCTTTACATACCAATCTTGCTTTATTATGGACCACTTCACCTTCTTCATTTAGCTTGTTTCTAAATACCCATTTGGTACCAATCATATCCTTGTCTTTAGGCCTAGGAACCAATAGCCATGTGTCATTCTTTTCAATCTATGTCAGGTCTTCCTTCATAGCTTCCAGCCAATGTTCATCTTGACAGGATTCAGTGACACTCTTAGGTTCAATCTTGGATATCAGACAATATTCTTCTACAATTTTTCTTCTAGTTTGCACTTCTTTACTCTTATCTCCTATTATTTGACTTTCAAAATGATTCAAATTTACATACCTTGGAGTTTTGAGACTTACTTGGACTTTTCATTCTTTAGATCTTTCTTCTACACTTCCACTTGTCTGTGCCTCTGCACTTGTCTAAGCTTCCTAATTGACTTGATTTACCAAAACAAATTGAGGTTGCTTCATCGAAAGATATGGAATAATCTGAAGTGATTCAGTTTTTGAGTGTTCTTCCCTTGGCTTGTAATGTCTTTGTCTGAATCATAGTTGTATTGTCTGGATGATTTGATAGAGTTCTCATCAACTCCAACATTTGCGCTTTCAACCATCTTTCTCAATATTTTATTATAGCACCGGTATGCCTTGCTCTTAGTAGAATAACTTAGGAAGATCCCTTCATCGCTTCTAGCATCAAAATTGCCTATATCATCATCTCTCTTGATATAACACCTACTTCCAAAGATCTTAAAATGCTTAATAGTAGGTTTGTGACCAAACCATGACTCATAAGGGGTCTTACTAGAATTTCCATTCACATTTACTCGGTTCAAGGTATACACAACAATACTTAATGCTTCACTCCAGTACAGTTAAAACACATTTCCTTCATCATCATGGTTCTAGCAGCATCCAAAATTGTTTTATTCTTTCTTTCTGCAACTCCATTCTGTTGAGGGGTTCGGGGAGCAAATAGTTGTCTTTTAATTCCATGTTCTTCACTTGATAAGTGTTGAATTCCTTAGAAATGAACTCACCACCTCTGTCAGATCTTAGGCATTTGATTTTTAGACCTTTCTCATTTTTTTCCATAGCCTTGAAGCATTTGAATTTCTCTAGAGCTTCACATTTTTCTCTCAAAAAGGAAACCCAAATCATTCTGAGTAATCATCAATAACCAACATAAAATACCTTTCTCCATGAATGCTTCTAACTCTTGAAGGACCACAATGGTAAGTATGTAGCAGTTCCAGTAAATTATTTGAATGAAAATTTTTGCTCTGGAAGGAGACTCTAGTTTGTTTACCCATCTGACATTCATTGCAGATTACATTAGCAGGCTTCACTAATCTAGTCAAATCTCTTATTGCTTGGGCATAACTTATCTTGATAATGTTGTCAAAATTTACATGACACAATCTCCTATGCCACAACCAACTTTCATCTATTTGAGCAATCAAACAACTTCCACTAGTAGTATTCAAATGAAAAATGTTACCTTGTGTTTGTTTGCATGTTGCAATCAAGTTTCCAAAATTTCCATGTATCTTGCATCTTCTATCTTTGAACTATAGATCATATCCCTTGTGAACCATCTGTCCAATGCTCAACAAATTATGCTTCAGACCTTCAACATACAGAACATCATCAGTGTTTTCCTTACCACCAAGGCAAATGGATCCACTACCACAAATCACACTAGCATTGTTATCGCCAAATCTTACAGCTCCACCATCATACTATTCCAAACTCACAAATTTGCTTTTGTCACCAGTCATGTGATGTGAGCATCCACTATCAATGACCCACACATCTTTTTCTTCAACTTGAGCTGCAAGAGCTTTTTCATCTTTAGTAGATTCAGTAGCCACAGGATTATTTTCAATGGTAGCAATGAAAGCCCAATCATCTTCTTTTCCATTATCTTTATCAGATTCTTCATCAGTCACTGCTTCTTTAACAAGTAGCATTTCTTTAGAAACCTAGACTTCTTAGGTTTAGATCTAGGAACTCTTTCAAAACATCTTGATGCAAAATGACATATTTTACTACATGAAAACATTTAATAGGTAATACATCTTCATACTTCCTTTTCCTCTCCCTTCTTTCTTTGCAATCAACACTTCTAGTTCTTCTAATTCTCTTTCTTTATCTTTGAGTTGTTTCAGTTCTTCATCATACCTGGATACCCTCTTGGAACTCTCTCTTGGACTATATCTTTGTCTGTTGCTTCCAGACATAGTAGCCTTAAATGCAGATTCATTCTTTGGTGTGGATTCACCAAACTCACTTATCTAAAAAGCAACAAGTTTCCCAATCAATGTATCTCTTGTCAACTTGTTTACTGATCTAAACTCTTCAATAGCATGAACCTTCATTTTGTAGGAGAGAGGCAAGGATATGAGTACTTTAGTGAAAATTTCATCCTCATCCATGGAACCGTCGACACATGTAATACCCATCACTATCTCATTTACTCTCTGCATAAATGAGGTGATATTTTCATCTTCAGATTCTCATACTTGCCTTTCAAGCTTTGTATCTTAGCCATCTTCACCTGTGCATCTCCTTCATACAAAGTTTCTAGTTTCTTCCAAATTTCATGAGCTATATTCAAACCTACCACATTACCCATCTCTGAATCTATCAAGGCACTCACCAAAGCTTCAATAGCTCTGATATTTCTTTTAGCATCTTTGATCTCATCAATAGTAGAGGGACCATTCTGAGGAATGACATATTGATTTTTAGTAATCTTCTAGATAGCATAACCAATACACATTAAGTGACATTGCATCCTAACTTTCCACAGTGAATAGTTAGAGCCATCAAATCTAAGACTGTCCTTCTTGAATGTTGTTGCCATCTCTGTAGATCACCTCAAGCTATTAGACTTTCTTCGGAGGAACCTGCTCTGATACCGATTGTTGGAAAAACAAGGACACACAACTGAGAGGGGGGGTGAATTAGTTGTAACATAAACTAAAATTATTCTTCTTAATCTTAACTTAATCTCATATCTGATGAATAAGCAATTAACCATAAACAATCAACACATCAGAGAGACAAAGAACACAAAGATTTTTTTGCGTGGAAACCCTGTTGGGGAAAAACCACGGTGGATGTTAGTCCACAAGATTATACTTTGCTAGAAGTATAAAAAGAAATAATAAGGGGAATGCACATGCATTCAGGCACACTGCCTAGAGCTCACTGCTCAACTACAAAAGAGGACTCACTGTCCAATAATAGGGTTTGGATTAAAACCATCCAAGATTTGTGAACTCAGAAAATAGCTTCTTCACAAGCCTGATTACAGTTCCAATTAAGCTCAACACTTCATCAAACTTCACACATTCTTCTTCACACTTTGCTCATCAATCAAATGATATTCAAATATACACACATAGGAGCACACGAAGCATCTCCTCACTGATCACACAATTGCTCTTATATATCTACTAGATGAAATTCCATCACCACTTCGTCGGCCAAAGAAATAAAATGTCTTTGTAATGTCAGCCCAAATTTACAAATAAACTTTTAATGCGTATCCACCAAGGTTAGGCACAACATAGTGGAGACCCAAATTAATATCTCCAACACAAGAATACTTTAATTAATTACACCTCGAAGATCCACAACACACTACCAACAACATGTTGGCCAAGAACAAGAAAAACCAAACATGCACACAAAGATCTTCAACCATGAACTCACCAAGTAATGTGGATGCACCAAAAAGATAGAGAATGGTCTAGAGACACCATAGAACACCAATAAACAACAAAGAAGTGTCCACAATAACTAAGAAAACAAGAATTACACAAACTTCATTCAGGAACACTGATAGAGACCATCAACACACTGTCAGATCACAACATACTCAAAACTTCACGCAGACCTCTGAAACTTCTGGCAGATGATCTAGAAACATTCAACATTAAACCCTTAGATCCACATCATCTAATCTTCAACGTACAAAACATGTCTTCTTGACCTGCACAGTTCCACTAGGAACACATAAATACTCTCTTACAATTTTCTCAATATCCTCGACATATACAGTCTTCAATGCACCAAATGCTAATAGTGTTGACATCAATGGAAACCACATATCAGCAACCATATCCACAACATTCAACACTCATATCCAAGCGGCTGAATCCAGAAAATTTTGGGTTCCACAACTTTAATGATACATTCATCAATTTTGACGAAAAATGTGATATTATCTTGATATTTTTCCACTATAGTCTTAGGTATCCTTTCCTGTTCATGCATTCTCTTCTAAAATACTATGAATAAATCAGTAAGTGCCTCATCTTGAGCTTTCATATCACCAATGTTGCATAGATGTTCAAATATTGATGGGATACAGGCTTGTTTCTACTCCATGTAATATTGCTTCTTCCTGGAATTTCCTTTATAAAATAGAACAAAAAAAAAATACCAAAGAACCAAATCTGAAAGGATATTTCTTATCTTTAGTTTGCTTTACATTGTCAAAATTTTGTTGTCAGAGCAACTCACACAAATCATAATCTTTTCCTTTCTCTACCATTTCATGAGCTACATGAATTGTTACGATGAACACAAAATTCTCTTTGTTTGTGTAGTATATCTTGTATCCAATGACCATAGTTGCATATCTTATTGCAGGATTATATATGGTATTCACAATGAGAGCCCTTTGATCAAATGTGGCTCCTATTAGTTCCATTGCATTCTTTTTCTTTACAAATTTCAACATAGGTACAGGTTCGCCGTCACAAAGTCTAGTAATCTCCTTTATGACCTCAGTTATAAATCTAGGCATATCAGTCCATAGGAATTTATCATGCACTCTGCTTAATGCTATTCTCACATACTTAATATCATCGTCATAGATAAAGCATGGAAACACTTGTCAGACATTCAATTTATTCTTTACTAGGTTTTCATACTCAGGTTTGATGTTAAAATTATCTCCAGTCAGTAGGCCAATCCACAAGTCTATAGGTTCTTCTTTCTTTCTCCAAATATTTTCCATTTCCTTCTTTATTTTAGTCGGATCAATATTTTTAACTAGTTTATTTCTCTTTATCAGATTGTCCTTCCTTGAAATTTGGTTCTGCAAAATCTAGCAACATGTCCAAGTCTATTACAATTCTTGCATATGATATTTCTCTGAGCATTATTCCTTTCATTCATTCTGAATCTGCATTGATTAGCTTTGTGTCCAAATCCATAGCATGTATAGCAATAACCATTGAAATATTGAATCATTCTTCCTTTGTTGTATGCATTCATCATTAGAATTCTTCATTCATTCGCTCTATACCCAGACCTCTTGCATATAGAGCATTGACCAGTAAAGGATGGAACATTCTAATTTATTTTGCTTCTAAATTCTACTGCTCTATGTCCAAATTTATTACAAAAATAATAGATGCCATTAAAATATGGGTACCTTTGAGCATTTGGTTGTCTAATGGGGTCTTCTAGCATTATTTATACTTTCGATTGTTATTCTTGTCTTCATTCTTCTCTACATTAGGAATTTGATTAGCTTTTGAGATTTCTCCTTTTTCAATTCCTAAACCACCTTTGTCTTTGGATGCTTTTTGTCTTGCAATTAACTCATCAAGCATTGTAGAACTTGTCTTGATTTTATCCTCTTTAATTCTTGCTTTCTCTAGATTTGATCTCAGATTTACCAATTCTCATCCAAGCCTTATGAATTCATTAGTCTTTCTTTTTACCATTACATTCAGACATGAACCTCAATTATCCTTTTTTCTTCCACTTGCACTTTTAGTCCGGTGATGTTCTCATTTACTTATCTCAATTGTTCATCAACCTCCTTATCTCTTTCTCTGAATTTTTTTATTTGCTCTCTCAATTTTTTGATGCAGTCATTTGCTTCTTTAATATTTTCCTTTAGATTTTTGTTTTCAACTTCATTTTTTTCCAGGTCTTCAAGAGCAACTTTGAGTTCTCCATCTTTGTCAAACATGCAATCTTCTCTTGTGTATCCAAAAGTAGAAATCACTTTTGGAGCCATGTGTTCAAATTCCAAGATCTTCCCAAAGTGGTTAAGCTTCTTCCAAGGAACCAAGCTCTAATACCAATTGTTGAACACAAAAAATATTGAGAGGGGGCTGATGGGATAAAAGTTTGTCTAGTTTCTCCATTAATTCTAGCCTATATTTTAACCCTTTCTCTTGAATTGTCATAATAATTTTATAGAATTAAAAGTGATTAATATGGATTAGAGGACATAATATACATTAGGAAGTAACTAATCATTTAGTACTGATTCTAGTGGTTATGTGTGAAAATAGGGTTCATGTGGTTGCGGGAAGGAATAATGGAAAATATTGTCATAATCCTTTTTGTTGTCAACTACAAATCAACATTTTTGATATCTCTTGCATAATAATAGTAAATCGATCTATAATTTTTAGAAGGAATGGGTAGTTAATGCATTTTACATAATGATAGTAAATTGGTTCTTAGCTTTTAGAAAGAATGGTTGTAGGCCACTTCATTCTTTCTTTAACTAATTTAGATCTTGTTGAACTCTAAAAAACATATGTAATATTTAGATAATTCGGTTTCGTGTAAGAGACTATATAAGTTTCCTTTTTGTATCAAACATCTCCAAATTTTTGAATGAAGCAATATAATACTGATAATATTACTATCTAAGTCAAAATGTGAGAACTTGTTGATTACTTTCTTCAATCAGTTGTCTGGGAGGTAGGGCCCACTCTTCAGCCACCAGATGAATTTGGTTTTAGGTTATTTTATTAAGTACGATTTATGTATAATTCAATGATTGTTATTTATTTGTGAGTGTGATTTATGTGTTAATTGATTTACTACATTCTATTTAAGCTTTGGATAGTATTTGAGATTAATAGTTGTGTTTTCTAAGACTTTATATATGTTGCATAGTTCCTATCGCCAAATTTAACAGGTCATGTTGCTAGATTTAACAAGCCCTATTGCCAGAACTAATAGGTCCTATTGTTAGAATTATGTCAACATAAACTACTAAAAATTCAAGAGTTCTTTAGTCTCAAACAAAATTAGTAGTGTTATCAAAATTGAGTTAAATATAATAGATCTTAAATATGTTAAAAGGATTTATTTAAGTTTTTGACTTAAGTTATTTAGTGGTTTCAAAGGTTTGTTTTAGGAGCACAACCTAAGAGTGCTTTTGAGTTTGTTCTTTTAAATCATTTAGATTTAATTGTTATTCTCATAGAATGCATTCCATTCCCACTTAAATTACTAATTTCACCCCTTTGGTACATAGCCACAACACCTTTCATGAGATTATGATCCCCAGACTGACATTTAGGAACAAACTAAGGAAGTCAACATGAAATTCCCAAGGATTGATTCAATTATATCAAACCAATTTGATAGAATTACAAGGTTAGTTTATCCCCAATATTATTGATCCATATTTTTGTCCAAATAGGGGGGTGAATCAATATTCTATTAAACCATCCAATTACTAACCATCCAATTTTCAAAGCATGCTTAACAATTATAAGGAATGAAAGTATAAACAATCCATAACACACATAACACATGAACACCAATATTTTTATGTGGGAAACCCAAGGTAGGAAAAACCACGGTGAGGATTAAATCACAATATGTTATAATTGATTATAATATATTACAGAAAGGCTCACTCCTAGGAGGACTCACTATCCAAGTGAACTCACTACATTCACAGAGAAAAGAAAGACACAAAGAGGTGGCTTCACAACCAAAATTTGAACTGAGAAAAGTGCATCTAACATATGTTGGATTCAGTTCCTTTTAAGCTCATAACACACTCTGATCATCTCATATTACAAGTCTATGCTCTTCTCTATATTCACATACCTTTTCTCAACACTCACAACTTATTTGCACAATTTTGCAACAATTTGCATCACTGATTGCATTAAGATCATGTATGCATTAGAATTTTCAACTTCATCAACTCAAATCAACCTTGTTTATATACTAAACTCTATCACAAACATCAATTAGGTGAGCCTAATTAGATGTAGATTTAAATTATACAAAACATACCTTGCTGGCATCCAGTTCAAACCAAAATTTCCATCGCACCAAAAAATGCAAGCAATATAGGTCGACATGGACCTATAACAACTCTCTTTTCAATTTGCAACACATATTTAATCTTCATAACTCTTTACATACCTTAAGTCGGCCAAGCATAGAACCAAAAATTAAAATACTCCAACTGATCATCACCATAGGATATGTGGACCACAAGATGTCACATGAACTAGAAAATACAATGTGTCGACACCTGTAAACATTTAGCCAAAACCACAATGACTAACTCAAATCCGTAGAGGAATGCAGACCAATTAGGTAATAGTCAGTACACAAAAACTACGTAAACCATATCTTCCAAACTTGTGTTACTTACAAATTTTGAATCACTTATCCAAACAACTAAAATTCTAAAATAAGATGCCAGTGACATCCATGAATAACATACTAGAACCACATAAATAGATCTAACAAGGTGAACAAATGTGAACCAAAATATCAAAGGGCATTGTGTGCTAAGGTTGTTGGTGTAGACACTTAGCCAAAAAACATTTTACAAAATAAAACATCTTTCATACTATTTTGACATTCATCATGTAGTGTTAACATTAATGACAACCTTCTTCATTATTTCAACCATTTATTTCTAGAGAGAGTTTCAAACATGTATATTTTAAGTCCAACTTTTGGTGGGGGTGTTGGTGGGAAAATGTTAGATGTGTGTTTGAGGTTGCCACACATTTGTAGGAAAATTGTAATGTTTTCTTAAGGTTGGAGATGACTCTTCTTCTTAATTTTCCTCCATGATTCATCCAAAAAAGGTTTATGGGTGCTCTACTAGTGATAGAATTCCATAGTATAAACAACATAAAACCCTATATTGTTTCTACACCATGTGGAAGAAATTTTATTTCCTACTTCCATAGACATCTACATCACTTAAGGTGAGGGAAACTATGGTCTAGTGCAAGGTACATTCAATGAGGTATGACTTGGTAAGAGATGACAATCAATCACCCTCTATAATTTCAAATGAATATCTATCATAAACAATTTGGTAAGGGATATAGAGTAGTTGTTGAACATGCTAGAGGAGTTTGAAGAGAAGCTTCAATGACGTACTTACAAATCTATGAGGGACACCAAAGCAAAGTTTAGGACCCATACAAATATATTTGAGACTCTTCACCTCTTACATAATTATCCTTTACATGCTCAGCCTAGAGCCCAATCACATCAAGGTAACTTAGTACTTGCTAAGTTTAGGTCTTTAGGATGTGTTTTAACAATTTAATTTCTCATAGGTAAAAGTAGAGAACAATATTCTTCATATAGCACGTAAAAAGAAGTAGCTTAAGCTAACCATGCAAGTTGCTAATGCCATGGGAGTGGACATGGACCACTCCTATTTCTAGTCTAAAGTGGAGAAGGTCCATTAGAAGAAGGAATCACTCGAGAACAACAAAAAGTAGATGGATGCTTACTTGCTTGGCTTTTTGTTGTTGTTACTCTTAGGTGGTGGTGACAAAAGGTTTGAACTTGTGAATTGTTACTATTATTGATCTTTAACTCATATATTTTTTTAACTTCCTCTTGGTTGTGGATTTTCTCTCCAAACTTAAATTGCCATTACCTCTCTTGTTTGGCACAAAGAATACAATCACTTAGTAGGATTTTTTGATTTTGCACCACTTTATCTTTTGGCATTAATTTTATGGCCACAAGTGATGATAGGGAAATGTATAAAATTCATACTATAGTGAAGCTTTGAGACTTTGTAAATGATAGTCCTAATATCATCCTTCTATAGAGGAAACCCAACATCTCTCGACATTTTGGAATTCACTTAAAGATCTACCTCATCCACTTCACTACTCATTCAAGAAGACTATAGAATTTTCTTAGGGTTGTGGTAGTCATCAGTCAACCATGAACAATTTTATTGAATCCAACAACAAAGGAATAGACAACTTATTATCTCCCCTTGGGCAAAAGAATCTCCACAATATAGATGATTTGATATTTAAAAATTGAAGAATTATATTTTATAGGATTTGATTTTTTTATAAGATTTAATTTTGGGTGTTTTTATAAAAATGTTTCTTGGTAGGTATGTCAATTTTATGCTTTCCATTAACTGAGAATGGTTTTTAGTAGATGGTTTGACAACATGGGATAATTGTTTTTGACTGAAACCCAACACATAATATAGCCTATTGACTAAATATGCTTTATATTCTAATGATGTTGTTAATTTCAAATCACTATATTGTAGATCTTCTAAACCTCTAATTTTATTTTAAATATTTAATGTGGTTTATTTTATATTATCAAATTTGGATAAACAACTATTTGGCCTAGTTAAGGATTAGATATGATCTTTGGTGATAACAAATATTTACAAGAGACATCATATGATGAATAAGTTTAGTTGAATAGGAGATAAGGAATGATATTGTACCTAACTTTAGTGCAATGGATTATTAATGCATTTTATGTCTTTTGATGAGGATACTACCTACGAATGAAGGTAATATTAATTGAAGTAAAGGTGAAATTTAGGTAAGTAGAGGAGGTAAGTTATATGCATTTAATATCTTGTTGAGTAGTGATCTTAAATAATAAGAAAATATTCAAAGATGATTTAGACAAAGTAGATAAATGAGGAATCTAACTTTTATGTTTTCATTATTCTTGAAGGTGGATTTGAATTGCTATAATAAAATGAGTAGGACATTATTTAAATGAATTAACACCAATTAAAAATGTGAAATTTTTCATAGTGAAATTAATTAATGATGCATATATATTGAACAAATTAATGTGGTGAGTAATGTGTAGAAAATTAGTGTCAATGGGGAAAAGGGAGAATTATCAAAACCCTTATTAAGAAACTTCATTTATTGAAGTTCTAAGTCATCATTGAGTGTCCTAAAGAGTCAATTATTGTGGTTTTAATATTTCTGGGTTGCATTTTTATCCTTTGAGTCAAGTATAATATTATTTTATTTGAAAATTATGTGCTAGGATGTGTAAGTAGTGTTTGGGCTAAGAGTTCCCTTGAACTTTTCCAAAATTTGAATGTGTATTTCATTTGGTTTAAAAAGTGTTATAAAGAATCAATTTTTCTTTATTTTAGTGGTTTTAAAGACCTTAGGCATGTACCCAAAGGTTGGGCACATTTTAAAATTCACATCTTAAGGTATAATTAAGTTTTGAACCTTTTTTATCGTCCTTTAATGTTTGTGACAAAATTTGAGGATTAGAGGTGGAATGGGTGATGTATCATCATCCCATTCCATCCTCCAAAGTTTGGTTAGGATTGGTTGGATATGTGATTAACCTTCCATGACTTACCTAATAGGGTGGACACATGAAAACTCCATGGAAGGAAGAATCTCCCAACTTCCATGACTCATCACTTGAGAGGATAGGGATGACTAAGGAGATTGAATGTGAAGGTGGCAAAGTGCCACCTTCACATTAAAGGATTTCAAAATTTAGCTTTATATTTAATTATTTTTTGAATTAATGGAAAGGGATTCATGCTTGAATTGAAGACTTATTTAGTAAATTAGCCGACTCAAATTAAATACATGTTAATTATTAATTAAGATAGTTGGATATTTATCCTTGAATGCATTTTGACCTAGATATAACTTAGTGAATTTTTAAGAGCTAGTGTTTTATACTCATTTAGAAAAAAATATTATTTTTTTGTTGGTTTGTGTTTATGTCTATATGTGAAAACATGGACATAACACATACTAACCATCATGTTCAAAAATAAATTTCTAATATTTTTCATTTCCAAGTTGTTTCTCCTCCTTTCAAACATTCAGGTATCCCTATTTATCTTACTTTTCTTAGGAAAAAAGGGTGGAATGTTTTGTTGGATTATGTTTGAAATCATGTTAGTCACTAGACACACAAATACCTCTATATGGATAGCCATATAATCCTTCTTAAATTTATTATTTAAGCTCTCTTGATTTATAAATTTATGGATTTTACAACTCAAAAAGGCATCCTCCATGATTTAGACCATAAAATGGGAAAGTTTATTTCGAAGGAAAATTCATGAAAAAATGACATTTGGTTAATTGTGATTAGATTTGTCAACCTAAAGAGAGAAGTAGATTAGGCATGAGGTCCTCCCTCCTTAGTAATATATGTCTTATTGGCATATTATATTGGAGATGGTGTGTGGAGGGGGTCTTATGGGAGACAATTATTAAGCTCGAGTACTTGAATATGGAGTTTCATACTTCATCCCTAGGATGTTGACCTTTTGTAGAGGTTTTTAGATATGTAAAACTACAAAATTGGGTAGTCTAACTAAAGCTAGCCTTTTCTAGATTACAGGGAAGTGAGACCTCACTCTTTTATGAGATGATACATGAGACTAACATAAACCTCTTTGTGTGAAATTCCTTGATCTCCTATAGTTAAAAAATAAATGTATTGAAGTTGGCAATGCTTATGTTTCTACTTTTCAATATGAAATCATGTAGGATGGTGTGAAGATTTAGAGAAAAAAAAATCCTTGCCTAGGTCAACAATTCCCTCTCCCCATTAATTGTTTAGCTCATATTTTAGCATACTAAAAGGTCCCTTTACATGGAC
>VDFB02349796.1:120788-241021 GCA_007258455.2 Sequoia sempervirens
TTCAAAAATAAATTTCTAATATTTTTCATTTCCAAGTTGTTTCTCCTCCTTTCAAACATTCAGGTATCCCTATTTATCTTACTTTTCTTAGGAAAAAAGGGTGGAATGTTATGTTGGATTATGTTTGAAATCATGTTAGTCACTAGACACACAAATACCTCTATATGGATAGCTATATAATCCCTCTTAAATTTATTGTTTAAGCTCTCTTGATTTATAAATTTATGGATTTTACAACTCAAAAAGGCATCCTCCATGATTTAGACCATAAAATGAGAAAGTTTATTTGGAAGGAAAATTCATGAAAAAATGACATTTGGTTAACGGTGATTAGATTTGTCAACCTAAAGAGAGAAGTAGATTAGGCATGAGGTCCTCCCTCCTTAGTAATATATGTCTTATTGGCAGATTATATTGGAGATGGTGTGTGGAGTGGATCTTATGGGAGACAATTCTTAAGCTCGAGTACTTGAATATGGAGTGTCATACTTCATCCCTAGGATGTTTACCTTTTGTAGAGGTTTTTAGACATGTAAAACTACAAAATTGGGTAGTCTAACTAAAGCTATCCTTTTCTAGATTACAGGGAAGTGAGACCTCACTCTTTTATGAGATGATGCATGAGACTAGCATAAACCTCTTTGTGTGAAATTCCTTGATCTCCTATAGTTAAAAAATAAATGTATTGATGTTGGCAATGCTTATGTTTCTACTTTTCAATATGCAATCATGTAGGATGGTGTGAAGATTTAGAAATGGAAAACTAAACATCATTGCCTAGGTCAACAATTCCCTCTCCCCATTAATTTTTTAGCTCATATTTTAGCATACTAAAAGGTCCCTTTACATGGACATTCAAATTGTTGGAAGAATGAAGGAGAAAATCTCATTTTGAAACCTTTGTGTTGTTATTGATGTCACCATGTTATATGAGTTGTAACTGCAAGTTTAAGTTCAGGGTTGATCTGATATTCTAAACCAGTATGCAATTATGATCCTCCAATATTTTGGTCTACAATCCTCCGCTGATGATTATCATTGCTTGCGGTTTTGGGAAATGGTTTTTGGATGTTAGAAGCTGGTATGCTTAGAATCTTGTGTGCTTAGGAGCTTGTATGACAAGTTGGCATTAGTTTGTTGTTGCATTTTGCTATTAGGTCTATCCCTGACTGACCTAATGAATAATTGATATTGTAATGGATTAATTTTGTGATGCAGATGTATGTATGGCCTATCTTAGGTCCATGATGACATGTTGTAGTGTGCTACACACTTGAATTGGTTTTAAAAAGGTTTTTGTACATGCTTGAAGCTGATAGTTAATCTTTTTGGTGAATAAGGGTTGCATCTAATTAGGTTGACCTAATTGATGCTTGCAGATGAATCAACTATATATATATTGGACAATTTTGTGATTGAAGTGCGAGTGTGAAGGTAGTCAAGTATGCAAAATATGATGAAGTGTGTAAATTCAATTTACTGAGCATCAAAGGAATTGAATCAACACTTGTTAGGTGTAACTTTATCAGTTCATTTTTTGGTTGTAATCCATTTTGTTATTGTACCTTTTGTAGGCAGTGAGCCTCCCATCTTGGACAGTGAGTCTTGGTAGTGAGCCACCCTTTGTAATATCTTATAACTAGTTATACTATATTGTGAGCTAATCCTCACTATGGTTTTTCCCATTTTGGGTTTTCCACGTAAAAATCCCGGTGTTCATGTGTTGTGTGTTTTTATGTTCTATTAATGCTCTTGCTCATTTTTGTTGTTATATGCATTGGAGTAACTGGATGGTATTTGTTCAATAAGTTTAAGAAGATATTGATTCAACCCCCCTCTCAGTATCTTGGGTATTCAACAAATGGTATTAGGGCTTGGTTCCTTCGAAGAATCCTAATAACTTGAGGAAGATCTTGAAGATTGAACAAATGGATGATAAAGAAGAACTCTGGGTTGCTCTTGAAGCTCTTGACAAGGCTAAAAATGAAAACAAAGATTTGAAAGAAAATCTTGATGAGGCAAATGAATGCATCTGAAAATTGAAAGAGCAATTGAAGAAATTCAAAGAAAGACATAAAGAAGTGAGTGAGCAATTAAAACAAGAAAATGAAGAGATCACCGGATTGAAGGTGCAAGTGGAGGAAAAGAAGAGAATTGAAGATTTCCTTAATACAGTGGTGCAAAGAAAGTCTGATGAGTGCACAAGACTTGAACAAGAAGTGGTGAACTTGAAAGCAGATTTGGAGAAAGCAAAACTTTGTGAAGATAAGTTCAAGAAAAGCTCCACCAAGCTTGATGAGTTGATTGTAGGACAAAAACCAACTACAGACAAAGGTGTTTTCAGAATGGAAGCAGGTGAAAACTCAAAGGATATGTAGACCCAAACACATTGGATAATCAAAAGACTCAAACTAAAGGAAAACATACAAGAAATCCAAGAAAATTTGCTAGAAGACCACCTATCAAACAACCAAATGCTCAAAGGTACCCATCTTTTAATGGTGTTTGATTTTCATGCAATAAATTTGGTCACAAGACAATAGAGTGTAGAAGTAGAATAAATCAATTTGCTGGATCCTTCTCTGGACAATGCTTTGCATGCAAGAAATTTTGACATAGAGCTAGTGAATGCAGAACTTAGATGATGAATCAGTTTAATGGAGGAAGAATGAATCAATCTTTTGTTGGCTACTACTATACATGCAATAAGTTTGGACATAAAGCAAATCAATGTAGATAAAGGGTTAATGGAGGTCAAACAAATAAAAAAAATGTTGTTTGCTACAATTGCAACAAACCTGGAAATATTTCAAGAGTATGTAGAAGTAAAGGGGGAAAGCAATTTGATCTAGTAAAGAAGAATGAACTAGTGAAGAAAATTGACAAGGATGATGTTAAGCAAGAAATGAACAAGATATGGAGGAAGAAATAAGAGTCAGTAACATTAGATGTGTCTGTGCCCTCATCTGGTGCAGAAAATTCCTTTGATAATTAGACCCAACATGGTCTTAGGGGAGCATTAAAAGAAAATTGTTTGAACCCCCTACATATTTGGTGTGTCAGTCTTTGGCACAAAGATATGTTATAAGGAATGAATAAATAGAGTTTATGCAAAAGGAATTGAAAGAAAAGGTGTAGGCATGAACATTCGTAGAGCTAATTAGGGTTTTTAGTGTAGTGAAGAGGGGTTTTTATCAACTTTTTGAAATATGCTACATTTAATGTGAATTAGGGTAGATCATTGGTTTATAAAGTGAATTTGTAAGGAATTTTGATCACTTGTGCATTTGAAGAAAGTGAAGAGCAATTTGGAGCAATCTTGAGGTGATTTGAAGAGTGAGCTATGCAAACCCTAGTTCTAGTTTTTGCAAAGGAAAAATGTATTTTACTCTGTTGTGTTATTGTGGGTTTGTGTGAATATTCTTTTTGAAATCATTTGAGCTTGATTTTTGGAGAAATGGAAACCCCTGTAGTTGTAAATGTGTCAAAAATACCTAGACCTTCCTATAAGAAATATTCCATGAAGGTTTTCGAAGATGACCCTCTGGGCGCCTTCTCATCTATTCCTTATAGTGTCATGCCCACTGAAGACACTAGAATGTACATTTGAGTTAAAACTAAGGAATATAATCACAACAAATTGATAGATATGTGGCAAAATGAGCTCACTGGGGATGATTTCTTGGTAAAACCAGAATATGCAAACCTAGTTACGAAGAAGTTGAATTGGTGGAATCATTTTCCTAACTTTTTTTAAACTCTTGATGACAAATATGTTAAACCTACTTTGAGAAAAATTCATGATAATTTTTTGTGGATGGACAAACCTCACCTTATATATAAAGAAATGATTAAGGAAGTTACCAGACTCTGTGATATTGGACCGGTACCAGTATTGAAGTCTGTAAAGAATGAAGTAGTGATGGAACTCATCGATGCAAAATTTGACAGAAAGGGCTCTTGCTACAAAGCCTATTACCAATCCTGCTATGAAGTATGCAACCATAATGGTTGGACACAAGATCTAATTCACAAATAGGGAGAATCCAGTGTCTGCTACAACAATTTACACCAGATATGACATGGCACCTAACAGTGCAGATTATGATTTGTGTGAACTTCTCTGGCAACAAAGTTTTGAGAACTTGAAGATGACCAGGGAGAAAAAATATGTCTTTAAGTTTGGTTCCTTGATTGTGTGCTTGTTGTTCTATTTCCTTAGAAGACTTCCCATAAGAGATGATGTGGTGATTTGGGATACATCCAGACTGGTTACACATCAAATTTTTGATTATATGCACAACTTGGGTGATTTGAAGAGTCAGGAAAATGCTTTGACAACATTCTTTGTTGTATTCAAAAGTAACATGAATGAAAGAGAAAGGATCCCAAAGAAGATTGTTGAAAAGTTCAAAGATGATATCATATTTCATGTCTCCTCTAATGAGTGCATGATTGAATTTGTTGAACCCTAGATTGTATGGATTCAACCATTGGGTTATGATATTATAGAGGATGAAGCCGAAGGCTATGTACAAGTTTTGTTGAAAAGTCCTAAATATACCAATGAACCTAGAGTGGGCACTTATGCAGAAAAATTCTTGGAAGTTCGCTTGAATCACAAGGAGCATGTGATGATAAAGAATGTAGATGAAATGATTAGAAAGGTTGGCTTCTCTAATGAATAGATTGCACAAGGATGATCCATGGGAGAGTAGATGACTAGAGAATCATCAGGACTAAGGAGATCCAATAGGACTACTCCTTCAAAACCATCCACAACCCCTGCAGTGAAGGTAGAGCCCAATGCTCCTAATAAAGGTAAAGGCCCAGCTCCTTCCAAACCTAATACAAGATCTAGAAAAAGGAAAGAGACTCCAGTGGTACCATCCAAGAGAGGTAAGAAGGAAAAGGAAACAAAGGAAAATAACCTTAGTGTCATTGAAGAGCAAGAGGAAGAGGAGGAAGACCTTGCAGCAAAATTGGTAAGAAAGAAGAGAGGAAGCATGTCCTTTGGTGAAGGTGTTTCACAAGAAGCAAGTGTTGGCATTAAAATATTTCATTATGTTTCGTCCTTTGAAGAAGATGAAGAACATGGTTTTGGTGTTCATGTGCACACCAAACCGAAATCAAAGAAAGCAAAGGTGTCAGAAGAAGCCTCTCTGAACCAGGAAGAAAAAAAGGCCTATGTGGTAAGATGTAGTTCCCCTCTTAGATTAGAGGCATTGGTTAATAGATTGATACATTTTGAAGATTTGATGCAGCCTACAACAAAAATTTATGATCAAGTGGGTAGAGAGGACAGGAAAACATTAATTTTGGCAATTATTCAATATGTCATTACTTTGGAAGTCAGTTGGGATTATGTTAAAAACAATGTACCTGAGAAATTGTGGGAAGCCCTGATGAAAAGAAGATCAGAGGCTATTGAATTGGAAGAGAAGATGAGAATTGAGGAATTTGAGAAAATTAGGTCCTCTTTGACCCCAAATGATTTAGAAACTTTGAAGAAGGTATGTTCAAAGATGTTCTGAATGAAGAAAAGAGTAAACATTTCGATGAAAAAGGATAAGAAGTGGATAAATAAAATAAGGAAAGAGACTGTAGAAGCCATTAGAGGTATGGCTAAGAAATATGGTATGTTTGGAGCAGATGTATGTGTGACCTATCTTAGGTCCATGCTGACATGTTGTAGCATGCTACATGCTTGAATTGTTTTTGAAAAGGTTTTTGTACATGCTTAAAGCCAACATTCAATCTTTTTGGTGAATAAGGGTTGCATCTAATTAGGCTGACCTAATTGATGCTTATGGATGAATTAGCTATATATATATTGGATAGTTTTGTGATTGAAGTGCGGGTGCAAAGGTAATCAATTATGTGAAAGATGATGAAGTGTGTAGAGTTAGTTGATTGAGCATCAAAGGAACTAAATCAACACTTATTAGGTGTAACTTTATCAGTTCATTTTCTGGCTGTAAGCCATTTTATTATTGTATCTTTTGTAGGTAGTGGGCCTCCCATTTTGGACAGTGAGTCCTGGCAGTGAGCCGCCCTTTGTAATATCTTTTCACTGGTTATACTATATTGTGAGCTAATCCTCACCATGGTTTTTCCCATTTTGGGTTTTCCACATAAAAATCCTGGTGTTCATGTGTTGTGTGTTTTTATGTTCTGTTAATGCTCTTGCTCATTTTTGCTGTTATATAGTTGGATGGTATTTGTTCAATAAGTTTAAGAAGATACTGATTCACCCCCCTCTCAGTATCTTAGGTATTCAACACAAATTTCCTTGGACAAGGTTTGAAAGGTTCTAGGATTTGCACCATATGACCTAGTTATAAAATTCTTCTTAGAAGATAAATTGGAAGTTAAAAAATCTAAGCTTTATAAAAGGGTTTGTCATCCTAAATTTTGGTCTAAGGTTAATGCTTTCATGTGGCTTACAACTTTAGATATATTTTTTCATTAGGATGATTTTCGAAAAAGAGGGATTATTGTTCTAAATATATGTATTCTTTTCCTTCAAGATGAAGAGTATAGTAGACATCTTTAAGCTTGTCTCTTTTTTATTTTTTCATAGTTTATGGTGTGAATTGTTAAGAATTTCATGGAATAATTTTGAGTCTATCCAAGGCTCTATTGTGAATCAACTACAACCTTCTTTCAAGCCAATAGTATTTTGCATGATATTTGTCTTAGTTTGATTTGTTGGGAGCAAAATCAAAGTTTTTTAAATCGTACAAGAAGGTATATAAGTCAACTTTGGCCTAGAATAATGGCCAATCTAAAAGAAACCTATCAAATTTGGCTTTAAGATTATCAACTAAGTTCTTGTTGGAAATTTAGAGTTCTAATGAGACTTGATATTCCTATTGCTTCTCCCTCTTTTGTCTCTTCCAATGATAAACCTCAAGATTATCAACTTACTCAATGAGACTGCCCTCTTGTAGGCTTGGTGAAAATTAATGTTGATGGTGCTTCAAAAGATAAACCCTCAAAATGTAGTCTTGGTGTTGGTTCTAATAATTTTGTGGAGGCCATGGCCATTTGCCAATCTATTTTACATGCTAAGCAAATATATTTTGCTAATATTCATATATAATCTAACTTTAAAGTCTTGGTTGATCATTTCAAAAGAAAGTCCTCTCACTTCAAGTAGTGATAGTTGAATGAATGTAAGAAAGACATCAACATCCTCATTCATGGTTTCAATGTTGTATAGTGGAACTAGACTAGAATGGAAGTAAATTAAGTTGCTAATTCTTTTTGCTAAATCAACTTCTACTTAGAATTACATAAAGGTTGATACAGGAAATGACTAAAATTGCTCTATTTGAGATAAGTAGACAATTTAGCGATTTTGTGAATTTATTGATTATAATATCTCTCAAAATTCATGGTTCCTATTATTGTGTTTCTTGCTAATGTGCAAATCCTTCTAGAATTCTTCTTGTTTATTCCATCATTGTTAACTTTAGTATTACTATGGTTTGGAGGTTTCCCTCTCTCTTGCTAATTACCTATTTCCATTCCATTTGGATTTTCTTGATTCTTTGGAATTGGGTGTGCCAAAAGTCTTTTTAAAACATGTAGACCTACTTTGTAATCAATTGTTTTTTGATTAATATTTTTTTGTCTAGAGGCAAAAAAAAAAATATAGTGATAAAAAACTTATTTAAGAATTGTTTTGTTTTATCTACATTGTTTACTTTATTGTTATTTGAAGAGCTATTGATTCTTTTGTTTTATTTTTACTTTGAAAAATATAATAAATATCATATATATACACATATATATCTTAAATACATCTATCTAAAAATATCAAAAAATTTAATCAAAAGCTATTTTTTTATTTCACAATTATTTAATAACTATTTTATTTACCAAATAAAGATTAATGTTAATCTTTATTTAAGAATTATTTTTATCTATCAATATTCTTACTTCATTTTTTATTTGAAAAATTATCTTTGATAACACATTTGATTTATTTATATATATCTTTTAATTTTTATTTTGAAAAAATCCATCATTTATTATTTTAATAATTTCAGACAACAATTTATATTTTAAAATTTTGATCTCTTTATATTTAACTTTAAATAAATTTTCTTTCACCTTGTTTAATAATAATAATAATAATATTTTTAATTTTTTTTTTATAATTATTAATAATAATTGAAAAATATTTCCTGCGTAAACAAGGCATTACAACGACAGGTTTAAGCATAAGGCAATTCTAAGGGCCAAACAAATCCTATCCATTCATGGGCCATCCTCACACTGCTGAAGATTTATTCCCTTCGCAAGCAAAAACAAAGTCACCAATGGTTACCGACAAAACACGAAACGAAATAAAATGCAAGCCGGCAAATCAATACCTACCAAATTCTATTCTGACTGTCAGCCAACCGAGCGAGAATGTTTATTACTGACAATGCAACTATTCTACCGAAATTCCAGGTGACGCAATCCTCATTGTTTAGAGGGTGTTTAGTTCAGTCTGCTCCATTGCTTTGCCAGTTGTTTAAAGCCCACAAAATGGAATATAGATTTAGAATATTTAGATTGAAGGTGATGGCTTGTGGAGGCGAGGAAAGGAAAAGAGTGGTTGTTGTGAGGCATGGGCAGAGCACATGGAATGAGGAAGGAAGGATTCAGGGTAGCTCCGACTTTTCAGTTCTTACACAGAAAGGGGAAATGCAGGCTGAAACATCCAGACAAATGCTTCTCCGAGACACCTTTGATGTTTGCTTTCACAGGTTCGTTTCTTTCATACACATTCTAGCATTGTCAAGGAAAATATTTGCTTGCTAAATTTCTCTTGCATAGTGGTATCTCTTCCTTCAAATTCACATTGGTCTCGTTTGTTGTACACCATGGATTACAAGAAGAGTACCTCTTCTATCCAAGTTATTGGAAATTTGTCTTCTTATCCAAGTTACTGGGAATCTGTGTTCTTATCCAAGTTACTGGGAATTTGTGTACCTGAGTTAGCTTGATGGTGGAGATATTGTGTAAAAACTCTGCCTAGCCAATCCTAATTTGGAATTGTACCCATCTGTGTATTTCATCCTGGGAATTTGTGTACTTATCCAGGTTATTGGGAATTATTATACTTATCCAAATTAATGGGAATTTGTGTACCTGAGTGGGGTTGAGGTAAAGATCTTGTGCAAATAATCTTCCCATCCACTTCTAATTTGAAATTGCACCCATCTTTGTGTATTTCATCCAGCACTGGGACCCGGTCTTGTCTCTTGATGTATGAGGGCCTCATTCATGTTGCTTAGCCTTTGTATTTCACCTGGAACTTGTACCTTGCATTGTCAGTTGGGGTCTGCAGGCCTTATCTGTTGGGGTATGCCACATCTGATTGGTATCTCATAAATCAAAGTCATTTAAGACTTTAACCAAGCTATGTTTATTAGCTTTGACTTTCACCCAGTCATGTCCATTGAGGTGAGCAGTCCTCATCCATTGGGGTATACAGCATGGATGCATATCGTAGCCAAGACAGTCACACTTTCTCATCTATGGCAAGTTGGCAACTCCACTTTAACTGCTGATATTCTCCATAAATTATAGAAAATTAAAAGTGTATTTTCAGACATTTGGAAGTGATGATTTGGGTGTATAAAGTTTTTGCCAGTGTTCCACTAGACGCGTCCCCTCAAAAGTCTTCCACATTTCTTAGATGAGGACATTTTAGAGACTTGGGGACTTGGGGGATGTCCCCCACCAGTCCACCATTAGTGCCACCATCCCACCACTAATGTTGCTGTTTCCAAGATTCCGCTAGGACTTCGAGGATGTTGGGGTGTCCTCAAGACGTCTAGAGGACTCCTAGCTGTCTCCAAGATGTATAATTCTTATACATCTTTTTATAACTATTTTTTCAAGTACTATATGTATTTCAGCACCCTGCCACCCCCCGCCGTTGTCTCCCCATTGTCTCCCCATTGTCTCCCCGCTGCCCCCAAACTTAGACCCCTCATCCCCGCATCCCCGAAACGTGTCCCCTGCCATCCCCCGTCCTCGTACCTGAAACCCCGTGGAACGCTGGTTTTTGCAGAATTTTCCGCTGTGACAAATTTAAAGGCAAATGCTATTTTTTCAGGTCATGGCTATGGTAGATTCCAAACGCAAGTTAAAACGTAAGGATCCATAAAATAAACTCTGGACTCAATGGCTGCTATAAGGGCAATTATTTCATCAAATGCCCTTATAACATATTCAGGATGTAGGTCAGGTTTGAGTTATACAATTTCAGATTTAGGGATTTTTTTTCACTATCTAAAGAAATAGTCTGCCCCTCCCTTAAACTCGACTACAAAATTTTAAGTGTTTATTGAACACTTGACAAGGGAATTGCATAAGGAATGTAAATTTATTTAATTCTATGGAATTTCGAGGGCCGCAAGCTTTTGAAGTTGTAGTGATGGTGCCTTTCTTGTGCGACGAAAATATATATGCTGCTTTGCAAATGGAGGGAGAAATTATTTAGATCCATGCGATGATGAATAAAATGGCTTTGAAGTGCAACTTGGTGAGTTTTGTTCTTATTTATTGTGAGAAAAGTTGAGAAAAATAAGATTGCTATTGACTTTTTCAGGCTGCATTAGCAAACATCTATTGAATTCAAGATCTTCAGATGGGAGGTAAAATTAAGCCTAAAAATATGGGAAATGCATTCAAACATACATTCATATTAAATCAAATTACAACACTTTCAATTGAGCAAAAGAGCTATAAAACATGAGGAACAAACACATAGCTCAATCCTCTCAAGCTCTTTGATATTTGGGATGAGCTCAAGACGATAGGGAGAGAGATTTTGGTAGAATGTAGGTTGCTTCAAGGATGAGATTTCCTAATTTAGCAGCATGTACTTAAGTTTCTACTTAAGAATTATTTGTCCTTGGAGAGGTAGGCTTTTATGGATTTTCAGTCTAGAACATCGATGGTTTGGATTAGGTGTAGGCTTGGATGGTGAGGATTTTATTAGCATGCAATGTAGGCTAGGATTGATGCAAGTGGAGGGGTAGGATTGATTTAAGAGATGGAAGGTTGGGATTACCTTAACTTGCATGGGGAAATGAGATGCAAACAAGTGGAGGCTTGAGGAGGATGTGAGTGAATAAGGGAGGTTAAATCATGAGATGAAAGGTTGATATCAACTTGTCTTGCATGGAGAGATAGGATGCACACATGTGGATGCTTGGGGTGAGTGCAAGTGGAGGAGAGAGTTTGAGTTGTGATGGATAGGCAAGATATTCTTAAATTTGAATGGAAGATGGAGATGGAAAAAACATTTTTTTGAATTTTAGTTGTGAGGTGGATGTGAAATTTTATTTATTTTTAATTTTATGAATGAGATAAATGGAGGAATGTGCATTAGCATTATTAATTAAATAAGTTTGATTTATTTAATTAATTAATAGAAGAAGAAAAGTCTTAATTAATTAAATAGAATTTGTTTAATTAATTATTTATAGAAGAAGATTGGTTGAACTAATTAAATAAATATAATTTGTTGAATTAATCAGTGCAGAGGAATCAGCCTAATTAATTAGGAAATATTATTTAATTAATTAGCAAGGAATTGATTTGGACATGGGATGATGATGATGATGGTTGGTTAGAATGCGGAAGTGTATTTTAAGTGTCTAAAATAGATACATTGCATTGAAATTATATGTAACTCCTTAAACATTTGGGTTCTGTTTGAGAAAATAAATATATCCTATCCATTGGGGTATGCAACATCGGATCTTCTGTTTAAATCACCTGGGACCTTTACTGAACTTTGTCTATAACTTGGGACTTGCACTCGGTATTGTCTTTTGGGTTGTGCAGGTCTCATCTGTTGGGGTATGCCACATGAATGGATATCTCTTCCATTGGGTTGTGGAGGTCTCAATGTGGGACTTACGTGCTGCCTTGTCTGTGGAAGCTCCACTATACTTACTGATACTTTCCAAAGATCATATAAAATTTTCAGACATTTAGAAATGATGATTTGGCTGTGCTAAATTTTCTCAGAATTGTCCACCCAGTATGAGAAGTATATTAAAGGTAAATGCTATTGTTTAGATCGTGGCCCAGCCAGATGCCAGACGTAGGTTAAATTAGTTAAAAAGCTCTGGATTAAATGATTACAATAAGGACACCTAGTTCATCGGATGTCCTTATAAACATTCAGGACATAGGTTGGGTTTCAGTGATTCAATTTAGATTTAGGAAATCTTTGTCACTATCTAAAGAAATAGTCCACCCTTCCCAAACTACTTCAAAACTTTAACTTTTTATTGAACACTTATAATTTAGAAGTGAATTTCATATGGAATCTAAATTTTTATTTTTTAACATACTAAATTGTTTGGAATTTTGAGAGGGCCACAAGCTTTTGAAATTATAATGATGGTGCCTTTCCAAGAAAATATTTTTGTGGCTTTTCAAATGAAGGGAGAAAATATTTAGATTGCTATGATGATGAATAAAACGGCTTTAGAAATTCAACTTGGTGAATTTCATTCTCTTTTATTGCGGTGAGAGTTCAGGTAAATAAGTTTGTGCTTAATTGTGCCAGGCTTCATCAACAAATATCTATTGAATTCAATGTTTCTAGATACATTGCATCAAAACTATAAGTAGCTCCTCAGATACTTGGGGTCTGTTTGGAGAGAATAAGTATATTCCACAAACCCTTCACACCCGCCCCTAGAATGTGTAAAATTGCAATATTAAGGAAAACATCTGTATCATGCTCTCATGACTTTATACCTTCCTTACAATAAAGTGCACCAATGCATTGTTTTCGTATAATCCTCTAAGCTCAATTTTTTATTATTATTGTTGCTTCTCAATTCTTCAAGGGGTTTCAGAGATTGCTGTTTGTTTCTTTATCCTAATCTTGACTTCCTTTTTGATCTTTCACATTCTACAAGAAAAAAGTTGCATGTTTATGTCTGGATAGATTCAGTAGGCTGAGAATTTCAAATTGTGTTAGCAGTTGGTCCTCACTTACCGTTAACTTTATAAATGCACATTATGTATATTATTCAATGGTTTAGAACTGAACAAAAACAATATTGACACAACAATTTTTCTTGATGTTTACTTCAGTCCTCTAGCCAGATCAAAGCGAACAGCTGAGATTATTTGCAACTCTCGTAATGTGGAAATGATTCCAGAATATGACCTGAGAGAGATTGACCTTTATTCATTTCAGGTTTGTAGAAGTTCTTTACTCCTCATCAAATGCAAAGTAGTCTGGTGGTTGAATTATGCCGAGGAAAAAGCCATAGTTTTGCAGCATAGCTATGTGATGAATATTTCCAATATAGATCTAAGGTATGATAATCTAATGGAAAACACATAACAATACTTTACCGAAATGACAGACTTCCAGATGCCTTGAAAGAATTTGTGGGTATCGGATAAACATGCATTTTGAAAAACAGTTCAAATATTGTCAATCATTGTAGCAGATTAGAACAGTTATTTTTATATATGATTACAGTTTGACAAATTTTGCTTTAAGTATAACCATTGACAATATATAGTATAATTTCTGTAGTAGAAAATGAACATTGTCAATATATATACACACACACATATCTATCTATCTATCTATCTATCTGTATGTATGTATGGATGTATGTATGTATATGTGTATGTATATTTATATATGTATATATATGTGATATATACATATACATATACATATACATATACATATAGTAAGGTGAATTATCTCAAATGATATATAAATATCAGTAAGGTCTTTCAAAGAATGGAACTATTTTTTAAGGGTTATATTTAAGCATATATGGATAACCTTTCATGTTTTGCATTGTGTTGCAGGGGCTATTAAAGCTTGAAGGGAAAAAAAGATATGGAGAGGCATATAGTCAGTGGCAGAAGGATGCTGCAAATTTTGTTATTGATGGGCATTATCCTGTAAGAGAACTGTGGGAACGGGCAAAAACCTGCTGGACAAAAATTCTAAGCCACAAAGGCCAGTCAATACTAGTAGTTGCTCACAATGCTGTGAATCAAGCGTTAGTTGCCACTGCAATAGGTAAGTGATTATTTTCTATTGCCAAAAAGATTTTGGTGTCTTTTTTCTGCCGCATAAAGCTATGTAATAGATATTTTTGTTTGAACATTGTATTGCTTAGGTCTTGGTCCTGAATATTTCAGGATACTTCTGCAGAGCAATTGTGGCATCAGTGTGTTAGATATCATACCAAGCATCATTGGTAATGGATCTCCGTATATCTGTCTTGATCGGCTGAATCAGGTAGGAATTGAGGTTTGTAAGTAGTAATACCATATAATATTGGTTATTTGATGTAGAAAATGGAGTTGATTGATGAAAGAACTTGAGTGCATGTCGAAGTGAGCAAGGGGTTAACTGTATGATATCGATTCTTCTAACTTAGGTACTGATCGAGCATGCATTTTGTTACTTAACCGATGATTCTTACACTGGGTTTATGTTTTCAAAGTGAACGTACACATGGGAACTTATGTCTTTGAACATTTGCTATATTTCCTCAAATTTTACTAGTGTCTAAATCTTGTATTTGTTAAGCCTCTGGGTTTGATATAAATTCTTGCATCTTGGACAAAGGGTCTAGGAAAAAATGTAAAGGGTATTGTAAATTCAAGGCAATCTTTGGAACTTTTATTTCTTCTGGTTCCAAGTCATTTTGGTATTTGTCACACATTCACACAGTCTCTGAGTGGATTCTCATTGTTTCAGTGCCCGCTGTTTACTCAAATCCATTTCTTCTTTTCCAGTTTCACAGGTACATTATCTCAAAAATTTCAAATGCCAATTCTCATTATGATCCTTTGAACAACTATTCATTGTTCAAATATGTTATTGAGTAGAATTTATTCCAAAATAATTATGCCCTCCCTCAAACCATTCCTCTTGCAAGGTCTGTTATTTATTCCCTCTCTTATGGAAGATTCTAAAATATCTTTTAGTCACATATTTATTGCTTTAAACGGCCATTTTAATGATGCTGCACAACCCACATTAGACAAAGGTGTGAATAAGGTGACCAGAGTAATGATGCAGGCTGATTTTTGAGTTGCAGACACCAAACTCGCCAATTACTCCTGGTCAGGTGGTGGGTAGGAAAACTGAAGATAGAATCATACTTGTGTGCCATGGTGCCACTGAGAGCATCACTGAGGTATAATAAATACATTGGCATTATATTAAATTTATTAATCAATATTCTTTCTTTAGTTTTAAATATTTATTTGAGCCTTGTATTTATCTTGAAGCAAAATAGTTGACTTAGCCACATTATATAGCAGTCTGATGATCCATTTTGATGTAAAATATTTTTAACAATATGATATTTCAAATACCTTGAAGGTGTATGAAAAAGTTATTTTTCCTGTAAATGTTTCTATTGTTTACAATCATTGATAAATGCTTCTGAATACTGATGAGCAGTCAGCTTACCTTGATAAATATTTTAATTAGATTGGGATGTATGTTTGATATCAATTTTTTTTTGTTGCAATGAATGATTTGAATTTTATTTAAGAAACCCAAAGCATGCCCTGCCAAGTTCCACGTAGGGCATGATTCCATGGATGCAAGCATATATATCAATTTAGAAATTGCAACGAACTTCTTTCTTCTTGTAGATGGTGATCATTTTTTGTAGAAAGTACTACATATATGAGAATGTCCACTTGGTAATACTTAATGATTCTGAAATGTATGACTAGACCCAAGAAATTCATTACAGCAGTTGTCTTGAGTTTATGGATTCCTAAATAGTTGCACAGCCTGAGATTTAACATTGAATCATTATCCATAACCATTTACTGCCCAAATCTTTTGAAACAAATTCAAACATGTGGTACGGCCAGCTAGGAGTTCAATTTCATTTATTAATGCAATGGTCACCTTTTTAAATGGTTTCAATTTTCAAACAATACAACATTGGCCCAATCAATACAAAATCCATTCAAAACAAACCCAGAAACCATTTTGAAATTCCAAGTATTTTGCTGGCATAGAAGAGATGTATTGCTGTTGTATGGACTGCTCAGAATTGTATGGCTCCCTTTAAAAAATTGTTAAGAGACAACGGCATAAACTTTATTAATTTAATTAACTTAAGACACTTTTGCACACATTTTAAAATAATTAATTTAAGTTGCCTTTCAATTTTTTTCTCTTTCGACAGCTTAAAATTAATTATTTAATTAATAAATATTTCTCACATAGCCAACTAAAAATGTAGAAAATACAGAACTCGATCAGGAGTGATATCTAGGGGTGCCAAAATGCAAAAAACTCATTGGAAAGTGGAAACATCAAACGATGCCTCTGGTGGTCATCAAGAAACCCAAAACTAATTACCATGCTGATGCAACCAAAAATGGGGACATTACAAAAATCTTAATGTCACCCATCAAAACCCCAAGGAAATCTTTTTAGGAGATCCTCTAGTTCGCTAACCTTCAAAAGTGCTGAAAATGGTTTTAGTTTTGTCAAGGTGTCCGAAACAGTTGTGATTTGGTCTAAGGTGCCAAATAGTGAGGGAAAGGCTGAAGGTTATAAGTTTCGGCAGGTTCTCAAGTTTCGGAACCTACTGAAATTGCAACAAGGGGGAGGAAAGGTCAAAGTCTGAAAGTTTGTAAGTTCCTCGAAATGTTTACTAAAGACAAAGAAGTGGAGGTTCGCCATATCGATAGGTTCATGAACCTATCGATTTGTTGACTTGGTTCCTAGGTTTTCGATTTTCTTGAAAGTGCGAAGCTCTGAGAAAGAGAAAGAGAATGAAGAAAAAGCAAAGGATGCTGAAGAAAGTTAGCCAAAGTCAAAGTTCGCCAAAAGATAGGTTCACTGACATAAAAGTCCTTTGAAATGCAAAGGCGTTGATTAAAATGGTTATATGCAAATGTTTAAAGTGCATAAATAAAGTGCGACCTATTAATGTCTATTTTTAAATGCAAAGTGCAAAATGGAATGGTGCAATTCTCATATTTTCCTACTCTACCTGCACGCCATTACTGCAGGTCCATTTCTTAGTTGCTTGCATGTATTTCCATTTGGTCTCCTCACAATCCTAGTTGTCCATTTTGGGCGGGATTGGATCTGCGCCATTCATTTTAAATCTGCTATAGTGCTATGGGTTAGGGTTGACACTTATCCTGTTAAAAGAACAATTTTGATTGGTTGGAAGGGAGTTCTAAGAGGTTGGTTGTTGTGCTATTCTCTATATGCTAGAGGGTTGCCTGTGTTATGCAAGTTAGCCATAAAATGCTAGTTTAGTTCATTGGTGGAATGTTGGCACCCCATTTTGTTGTGTCTCATTTTGCCATGCTTCAATTCTGTGGTCTGCTCTTTGCTTTTGACTAGCCTAGGGTTATAACTGATATGAGAAATCCCAATTGGGTTAGTCATGTTTAGGTGCCTTTGGTTATTTTATTTGGGCTCCCTATTCATGTCTTAGTAAAAAAACCTTTGTTGCAAAATCAAAAAATTGACTGTCTATTTTATCGAGTCATCGGGGTTTTAGTGTTATTCACCCTGCCATGCTTTTCCTCTCAAATCCAACACCCCACCTTGTTTCCTTGCAAAATTTTCAAACTATTGTGTTATCAGGTCTTTGCAATTTCCCCTATTCTTCTATTTCTCCCTTCCATCTCCGACTCCCCAACTCCCTACTCATACACTTGCAAAATTGGCTAAGTGTTTCTTTGTTGATGTTTCAGGTCTTCGACTTCTCCCTTGCTCTCGTACCTCATTTGGTATTCATTTTGATGCCTTTCTGATGCCTAAAGTCCACTTTGTGAAATTGCCCAAGTACTAAATTTTTCGGACTTTCGGGGGATTGGCGTCTTCCATACCATCATCCTTTCTTGTCATGTCTCCCTTTGCCTCCCTAACGCTTGAAGCCCACCTAGCATAAAATGCCTAAGTCTTAACTCGTTAGAATTTCGGGGATCTCCTTCCCCTCGACACCACCTTGCATTCTTCCCAACACCTGATCCCCGACTCCTACCCTTTGCTTGTTGCAATCATTTCATCGGACTATCGGGTTTTCTCTTACCATCCTGCCATTCTTTTTGTCCTTGGTTCCCTGAAGGCCCAATCAATCTATTGATCTCATCATCCATTCCTTCCTTTAGGCCTAAGTACCCATATTCAAAAATTTGAAATTGACGAAGTATGGGAAATTTCTAAACCCTCCAATTTGTAGAATTTCAAAATTGGTATCCCTAGTTCAAATATGGGGAAAAATGGATAAAAACTGGCTAAGTTATGTGCCAATGGACTTTTAGCTTGCTAATGTCCACTTGTGTGGTTTTGGTCTGCTACCGACATCTTGCGGGAAAGTCTAACTGAATCGTTCCAAATCCAAAGGGTGCAATTTAGTAGTGGGTAAAAAGTTCCGTGGTGTGCTGAGAAAGAAGTTCAGATGTTGGTTCCAAGTCCGCATGGTGTAGTTGGAGGCCGAGCTTTCACAAAGTTTAGTGGGACCTCAGACCTCCACAAAAGGTTAAAATGAACTAAGGTTGGGCTTGTGAGAAAAGGTAAGTGAGCCAACACAAAGCCGGTCCGTGCAGTTTAGTGGCAAGTCCCTGACCCGCATGGACCCGATGGAGCTTCCAGACTCGCATGAACTTGTTGAAAGCCAAAAGCTGAAGGAAAGGTTTGCGGGTAAATCCAACTGAACCTATTGTTTATTCATCAGGTGAAGATCACTTCTTGATAGAGTTCTCGTAGTTCCTAATGACTGCCAATCTTTCGCAAAGGACTTGATGGAGGTCCAAGTTTTGCACAAGCCAAAAGTTGAAGGAAAAGACATCATGCAGGTGGTTCCAAGTGAACCGTTTTGTTGCTTCCAAATTGCAGTTCAATAGCTTAGATTCCCACAAAGGCTAAAGTGAGAATGAGGAAAAAGATGCGGATCTTGATAGAGTTCTCGTAGTTCCTAATGACTGCCAATCTTTTGCAAAGGACTTGATGGAGGTCCAAGTTTTGCACAAGCCAAAAGTTGAAGGAAAAGACATCATGCAGGTGGTTCCAAGTGAACCGTTTTGTTGCTTCCAAATTGCAGTTCAATAGAGGCTTAGATTCCCACAAAGGCTAAAAGGAGAATGAGGAAAAAGATGCGGAGAATGGTAAATGAACCAATCGTTTTAAAGGTTCCAATTTGTGATGTTCGATAACACATGAGATCTCCACAAAGGTGAAGACGCATGTATTTCCAAGAGAACATAGCAAAGTGGGAATGTGTCAGTGAATCGGCTCTGGGCCAATTGACTGTAGGTGCTCTGCATGTTCTTGATGAGCCTTCAAAGCTCTTGACAAAGGTGAAGTAATATTTTTTAGCAAATGATAAAAAAAACAAGTAAAGGTAAAGGTAAAGGGTGACGATTACTCAAGTGAACCCGATAAAGGTCTGGTATATGCATATCCACTTGGAAACTGTTTTCCCGCATGACCTGATGGAGGTCATTTTCCCACAAACGGTTAGGATAAGTGGTTGTCTCCTTCTGCAACGCCACTAACACATAACTACCTTTGCAACTATTCAAATCTTGATCCAAGGAGGCTACAAAAGGGTCTTAAATGCACTTTGGAATAGATCCAAGGGAAATTGTGGTGCCCTACCTCATTTATTATTTGCAGAACCTTTTTCTGTCAAGTGACACACTTCAGACTCAATTTCAACGGATTTCGTGAGCGATTTCACTCAATCCCATGCTCAAACCCTCGAATAATCAATGTGCAAAGCAGGTGGGTGTCAAGAATGATTTGTACACACCTCTGGGCAGCCGGATTAGATTGTAGAGGGCACCTATTGCAGGGGTGTCGGTTATGATCGTGGTTAGGGTTTTTTGTGCAGTATGGTTTTCTAACATTCCATGCGCCATCTGATAGTAGGTATATTTACCTTAGTGGTCATTTTGAAGAGAAAGAGGAGGATAATAGAATACAATATTCTAGAAGAGTAGTTACAAACCAATAGAAGAGAGATATATAGAGGAAGCCTTAGGGTTTCATATTCCATTCCTGGGTAACCTGATTTTTATATTGCAATGATTTGGGTTTATTCCAAATTCGTAATAGCATATTGTAAAGCTTGAAGATCGAATGTTTAAAGGTAGAATCAACCTTAGTTGAGTGTCTCCTCGTGTATGGTACACATTTTTGGATGTATGCTGTTTAGTTTTTCAACCAAATGTTAGTAAAATCTTTGTAAAGCTTTTGCAAGGTATCTTTTTAGCATATAAAGGAAATGTGTAGGCATATTCAAGGATTACTAAGTAGACTTGCTTAATATTTTGCAACCATTTATTGTTTTTCTAAGTGTATGTGTAGAGCCTAGCTTTCTTGTGCATTTTGAAAGGTATAGTCTTTCGTAGTGTCTTGATTAAGGCATTACCTTGGTTTCAATTGTTAAATATTTGTTTAGATTCAGACTCTGTTGCCCAATGGATAAAAGGTACTAGTTTGTGACTGGCTTGCTCTCCCCATCATCCTCAACACACTCCAAAAACATCAATTTACACATCTTTTCAGTTTTATTTGTGTTTGTTCCAATTGCCATGTCTGAATGTATATGATGACATAAGGGGCTACCGTTGAAATTATTATTGATATTCATGATTGGCATATTTACAAATGGAGAGAAGATCTCCTTATAAAGAAAAATGCAAGATGGTGTTTCTAAAAGAAACAATTGTTAGCTGACGAAAAAGCTAAAAAATAGGAAGTCAAAAATTACTAACTAAAAGAAGACTGACGACTAACTGAGCTTAATAAAAACAAAGATGACCATTAATATTACATTAAATATTTTAATACCCTCCCTTAATGGTCATCGTACAAACAAAAACTAAGTCTACACATATTGTGCTAGTCATCAAAATGCATAGTATGCAGACTCCTTCTACTTAGTCTGCTCTGCCATTGGAGCACTTTGCCGAGACGCTTCCTGGTTGGACTTCTCATCAGCCAACCGCTTTCTGCAATACCTCCGTATATGACCAATCTTCCCACTGTAATGGCAAGTAATAGACTTCTTCTTGGAGCTCTCCTCTGAATTGCCTCGTCCTTTCTGCTGAGTAGACTTGCCTTTGCCAACATCCTTGGCAGTAAATGCTTGTTCTACACTAGGAGACTCACTGTTGCTCCCAAATTGCTTCCTCCACCTATCTTGCTGCAAAAGCTTGTTGCACAGTTCATCAAATTTCAAGTCAACATTGGTGGATGTAATGTTGAGCGTTTCGATGAAGTGCTCGTAGGAACATGGAAAACTCTTCAAAGTGATCACCACCATATCCTCCTCTTCCATCTTACGACCAATGGCCTCCAATTGATTGAGAATATTTTTGATTTTAATCAAGTGCTCCTGTAAAGACACTTGGTCATCCATCATAATAGAGAAAAGCATTTTTTTCAGAAAGAAAGCCCTTCCCTTGTTTGAGGTCTCATGAAGATCTTTCAAATGCTTCCAGATCTCCACAACAGATTTACCAGATGGCATTTCTAGTAACCACTCATCGACGATAGATATTTTAAGAAGCATGACTGCCTCCCTATTGCATCCATCATACTTGTCCTGATCCTTCCCAGTAGAAGTGGGACGAGTTTCTGTACCTTGGACAAGTGCATCTAGACACCGGTACTCAAAGTTGGTAAGTATCCTTTGCTTCCACGTGTTGTAATTCTTTCCATTGAACCTTTGCGAACTTTCCAACATAACATTGGACAAAGACGCCATCCCTCCTGTTTTCCAAAGCATGAAAAACGAGGTAACTCTATGATCAGCTTGGCACAACACTAGACAAATCAGCTGGCACAACACCCGATTTTTCAAAAATCGTCTAAAAAAGAGGCTTAGAAACTGTAAGATTTTTTTAGAAAAACCCTTGAAAACTCTGAAAGTAAGATTTTCTTCAGAAAAAAATCCTCCAAAAAACTTCTGAAAGATAGCAGAATTTTTATAGAAATTTTTTTAAAAACTCTTGTAAATTTTTTTAAGAAAAAACAATTCGAAAACTCTTTGCAATTTTTTTTTATTTTTCTTGTCTCAAAATCTTTTTTCAGGCTGCCATGAAATCTGAATTTTTTTTTTCACAAACTACTCAGAAAAACTTCACATAGCAGAGAAAACCCACGAAGAAAAAAACTCTTGTCACGATTTTGTAGTTTCGAGCAGGAAATCCGAAGAAATAACAAAACCCAGGTCACACCAAATAGAAGATAAATCCGTCAAAAACTTGACATAAACCCTCTACGTGTGCAGAAGACAGTCACAACGTCCAAAAAGCCCAGAAAATGCAAAAAGTTGCGATTTAAAAATCGCCTAGAAAAACGCCATCAAACACCAGAAAGTCGCGCGCCAAAAGAATGCTAAACAAGAACAGAAAATAAAACCCTCGAAATTGCGCGACCACGAAGTAAAGAAAAGGCGATTTTGCACTGTCACGCGCCCAGACGCGAGTGCAAAAGAAAAAGAAACCCTGACGTGATTTCGCACAGATCCACGCCTAGAAACTTCACATTGCGCGAACTTGCAAATGCCTGGACAGAGAAAAAAGAAGAAAACCTCTGACGGAAATCAGGATCACAAAAAAGAAAATTGAGTTTCAGAGACCTGCGCTTGGAAAAATGCCTTCAATAAAGCTGCACGAACGTAAAAACCCACGAACAAACAAAAATCCGTCTCAGACAGAGGTGCAAAAATCCACGATTTTCAGCACAAAAAACCTTAGATTCTGCAAAGAAACCCTTCGAAAAAACTTAGCAGATGAAACTCTTAAAAAAAAATTCTTCCTTTTTTTTTTTTCTAAAAATTTCTAAAAAGTTTCTTCAACTAATCAGGTTCTGGAACCCAAAGCTCTAATACCATGAAATTATTATTGATATTCATGATTGGCGTATTTACAAATGGAGAGAAGATCTCCTTGTTAGTTTTTATGATCAGATGTAAAACTCAGATTTTAATTAAAAAACAGACACACAAACACAAAATATACTTTGGGAAAACCCTCCACTTGAGGGAGAAAAGCCTAGCAACAATATATCACTTATATATTGAATATCAACAATTGTCTCTTTTACAAGAAGGCCGATTTAGAAGCCAAGTAAGAGCACCACAATTTGATGCTAACACAAAAATAATATAATGCTTCTTGCTAATGATAAACTCAGCGTCCTTCAATATATCGATCTATACTTGATGAACTTCTTCTCCCTTTTATTTTGCACTTATGGATATTGAATGAATATGAATTATCGATACAATGAATAAGCATCAAACATATATACAAGAGGAAGGAGAGGATGCATCTCTTCAAGACTTCATGTCGGCCTTCACCAAAAATCGCGTCTCCATGATACATGAAGTCGGCCTCAACAAATTGTACCTCTTCAAGAGTTCATGTCTTCATGATGTCGGCCTTAAAAACAATAACTAAATGTTAATTAATGTGAAATGATGAAGCGCCTCTTCATCAATCGATGCCTTACAAATTAAATAGCCGTTAGGCTATTATTTAATTTGTTCTTCGTAGATCAAACTGGGTTGGAAGTAGAAGCCCGACGCTGCCATGTAACATCAACACTCCCTCTCAGCTAGGGAGGATACTTCCAGTTGTATAAGACATATCACCTCATCGTGATGTCAACCACAATGGCTACTCCCATATGTGGAAAAGAAACATATCTCCTCATCATGATATCAACCATCATGGCTACTCCCATGAATGGTAAATGTGCACAAGTGCCCATCATGGAATCACTCAATGTGATGTTGTCACCTCATCGTGACGTTCACCATGGCTACTCCTAGAGGGTGAAAAGCACAGGTACAAGAAAATCATCATAGACTCTCTCATGTGATGTTGTCATGGAGTCACACACATGACATCCACCATGGCTACTCCCAAAGGGTGAATGCTGAGTCTCCCTCTTAGCTAGGGCTTCATTCTCCACAACTCCAAGCTTGTTTCGAAAGTGCACAAACTTCACTTTGGAGAGAGGCTTGGTGAGAATATTAGCCATTTGCTCACCAGTACAAATGTATCTCAACTGGATAGCTTTCCTCAATACCATATCTCTGATGTAGTGGTATTTGATCTCAACATGTTTTGTTTTGTCATGAAACATTGAATTGACAGAAAACTTCACACAACTTTGATTATCACAATGAATGACAGTCGGCTTCAATGATTGTCCAAACAACCCTGCAAGGAGCTTTTGAAGCCACACTGCTTCTCGAGCTGCCACACAAGCTGCAATATATTCGGTCTCTGTGGTGCTTAGTGCCACTGAAGACTGCTTCTTGCTACACCAGGAGATCATCGCAGACCCCAAACTAAAGCAACATCTCGAGGTGCTCTTTTGATCAGCTACAAACCCTACCCAATTAGAATCAAAATATCCTTGCAACTTTAGGTCCACACTGGAAGAGTATCTCAAGCCATATCCAATTGTGCCACGCTATCTTAGAATATGTTTCGCTGCAATTAGATGTATTTGCCTTGGTTCACACATGAATTGACTAAGTGCACTCATTGCATAGCAAATATCTGGTCTAGTATTGACTAGATACATCAACGATCCAATCAACTGCCTATACATAGTAGGATCCACCAGATCTGAACTAGCCGCAGACTCTTTTAGCTTCTGCAAATTGGTTTCCATCGGTTTAGACATGGATTTGCAATCCATTATACCAAATCTCTTCAAGATGTCTATTGTATACTGCCCTTGACTCAGAATGATCTCATTAGGCCTCTGCCATACTTCTAAACCAAGGAAGTAATGCATGTATCCAAGATCCTTCATCTCAAATTTAGAAGCTAACTCCTTGCATTTGATAATGAGGTGTTCTTCTCCTGTAAGAAATAGATCATCAACATAGAGAACCAAGATCAATGCCTCACCATCAATTACCTTGAAGTATAGGTTTGAATCAACATCATTCTTGGAGAAGCCCAAGCTTAATAGGTATTGATCAATTCTTTCGTACCAAGCACGAGGAGCCTGCTTAAGGCTGTACAAAGCCTTCTTCAGCCTGCAAACATGACACTCCTTCCCATGAACCTCAAAGCCATTAGGTTGCTCAATAGATACCTCTTTCTCGATTACACCATTTAGAAATGTTGTCTTCACGTCCATCTGGTGTATCTTCCATCCCCTAGATGCAACAATGGCAATGATGGTCCTGATGGATGTATAACGAGCAATTGGAGCGAAGGTTTCCTCATAGTCTATTCCCTCTTTCTGAGAGAATCCTCTAGCCACGAACCTAGCCGTCTACTTCTCAATGCTCCCATCAGCTGCATGCTTGATCTTGAAGAGCCACTTAGAAGAAGTATCAAATTTTCCTTCAGGTCTAGGTACAATGTCCCAAACATCATTCTTGAGGATGGATTGATACTCTTTAGCCATAGCATCTCTCCATACTTGTTGACTAGTAGCTTCCTCATCTCTGGAAGGCTATGACCCAATGATTTGACTCATCAAAGCAACATAGCTTGAAAACTTATGAGGTCTCTTGCTTTCTCTAAAGGTTCCTCTTGGGGCTGCAAACCTTTCTACCTCTGCATTGTTTGCCTGGCCCAAAGAGGTCTCTTACGACCAATCACAATGTCTGTAGGCCCATTAGTAGGTTCCAAAGGCTCAATTGGATCATCATCTTCTTTAGGATCAATAGCCTCCCTTTGAATCTTAGGAGTATGGTCAACTTCCATATCCTGAGGAGACTCTTGGTCTTCATTGTCTATCTCCATGTGGATGCCCTTAGACCTCTTGAATGGAACATCTTCAAATGTAACATCCTTGCTGATCTCAATCAGTTTCTGTCCTGGAATGTACACTCTGTAGGATTTTGAAGATTCACTGTAGCCCACAAATATTCCCTTCTTGCCAGACAGTTCCAGCTTAGTCCTTTTATCTTTAGGTATATGAACATACACTGGACAACCAAAGATCCTTAAATGACTTACTTCCGGCTTCACCCCTGTGAATGCTTCTTCGAGAGTCATGTTCTCCAAAATGCGGTGAGGGCTTCTATTCTGAACATAAACAACTGTCCTAGATGCTTCAGCCCAAAGGAAGGTTTGCAGATCTTGGTCATGAATCATGGCTTTGGCTGCTTCTACAATAGATCTGTACTTCCTTTCTACAACACCGTTCTGTTGAGGATTGTAAGGGACACAAAACTCCCTCTTAATCCTTGCTTCAATGCAAAAGTTACGGAAGCTTCTAGAGATGTACTCTCCTTCGTTGTCGGATCTCAGAACTTTGATCCTCTTCCTGGATAAGTTCTCTACTTGAGCTTTAAATTCTTTGAACCTCTCAAGTACTTCTTTAGATTCTTTAGATTTCAAGAAATAAATCCAAGTCTTTCTAGAGTAGTCATCAATAAAAATAATGTAATACAAGAAACCACTCAAGGAAGCAACAGACATTGGACCACATAAATCAGAATGAATAAGATCTAGAATACATTTAGATCTACTTTCACTTCTATGAAATGGACCTTTAGTATTCTTACCCAATGCACAACCTCTGCAAGTGCCTTCATGCTAGTTTAGGAAGGCCAGAAACCATCTTTTCCATGGTTGGTAGTGCTTGAAAGTGAAGATGAGCAAGTCTTCTATGCCAAGTTCACACGAGCTTGATGAATCATGCAACAAAGCCTGAAATGGACGAGTGCAAAGTCTGTAGAGACTCTCATGTCGAACTCCAATCACCCGAGTAGTCTTGATACTTGAGTTCTTTGGCCATGCAAGAACTTTACCTTCGGAGAATGCAACTTGGTACCCCTTGTCCTCCAAGGCTGAGATAGAGACAAGGTTCCGCTTGATACCAGGAACAAATAGAACATCACTCAACTGTAAGGAGATACCAGAATCTAGGTGAAGAGAGGAGGTCCCAACTCCTTTCACAGAATAGCTTGCATCATCACCAATGATGACTTGAACACTAGAATCTCTCTCCACCAAATCAGATAGATGCTCTCTAAATCCAGTGATGTGGCGAGAGGCACCACTATCAATCAAGTATTGTTGTTAGTAGGCACATTGCTTGAAAGAGCAGAATAGAATAGAAAACCACTTGAATCCTTCTACGGAGAGATCTCACCTGCATCTGCAATTGAAGCCCGCTGCTTAGGTTTGGTTGGACAATCCTTTGAATAGTGACCAAACTTGTCACATCTAAAACATTGAACGTGAGAAAGGTCCTTCTTCTTCTTAGATGCAGGGGCACCATCTGATCCTTTATCTCGATTCCTCTTGAAGTACCCTTTCTTTCCTTCTTTTCCTTTCTTCTTCGAGGAATGAGCGGCAAGAACATGAATGTCTTCATTTGTAGAGCTTTGACCAATGCCTCTTGCAGCCAATCTTGATTCTTCTTGAATACAATTTGCTCTCAACCGATCAAACTTAGGTAGTTTTGATCTTGCACTGATTCCTTGAATGAATGACTCCCAAGATGGAGGAAGACCATTAAGACCCAACATAGTCAAATCCTTGTCATCAACAATATGCCCAATGGTAGAGAGCTGATCTCTCAACTCGGTGATCTTCATGAAGAATGTGATGACGGAATCTCCTTGCGCCATCTTGATGTGATGAAGCTGTTGCTTTAATGCAAGAGCTCGACTTGTGTTGTTGATCTCATACATCTCCTCCAAGGTCTTGAACATATCTCTTGCTGTTTTCAACTTGGAGATGATTGGCACAATGTGATCTTTCATGGAATCAATCAACATCTTTTTCGCCTTAGTGCTATTTCTCTTCCATTGAGGCTTCTCATTCTCATTGGTTGGTTCAGGAACTTCGCCCTCCACAAACTCAGCTAACTCATTTTCTTCCAAAGCGAGCATGACTCTAAATTTCCAAGATGTGAAGTTTGATGCGCCTTGAAGTCTATCTTCGATCTTGAGTCCGTTCACTATCTTGACGATAAGATAGATGCAATCAAAGATGAGAATAAGAATGGAGAATAATGCTGCTTGAAGAAATCTGATCTCGATCTTTCTTATACTTGCTCTGATACCATGTTAGTTTTTATGATCAGATGTAAAACTCAGATTTTAATTAAAAAAACAGACACACAAACACACAATATATCCTGGGAAAACCCTCCACTTGAGGGAGAAAAACCTAGCAACAATATATCACTTATATATTGAATATCAACAATTGTCTCTTTTACAAGGAGGCCGATTTAGAAGCCAAGTAAGAGCACCACAATCTGATGCTAACACATAAATAATATAATGCTTCTTGCTGATGATAAACTCAGCCTCCTTCAATATATCGATCTGTACTTGATGAACTTCTTCTCACTTTTATTCGCACTTATGGATATTGAATGAATATGAATTATTGATACAATGAATAAACATCGAACACATATACAAGAGAGAAGGAGAGGATGCGTCTCTTCAAGACTTCATGTCAGCCTTCACCAAAAATCGTGTCTCCATGATACATGAAATCGGCCTCAACAAATCGTACCTCTTCAAGAATTCGTGTCTCCATGATGTTGGCCTTAAAAACAATAATTAAATGTTAATTAATGTGAAATGATGAAGCACCTCTTCATCAATCGATGCCTTACAAATTAAATAGCCGTTAGGCTATTATTTAATTTGTTCTTCATAGATCGAATTGGGCTGGAAGTAGAAGCCCGACGTTGCCATGTAACATCAACACTCCTTATAAAGAAAAATGCAAGACGATGTTTCTAAAAGAAACAATCGTTAGCTGATGAAAAAGCTAAAAAACAGGAAGTCAGAAATTACTAACTAAAAGAAGACTAACGACTAACTAAAGCTTAATAAAATCAAAGATGACCATTAATATTACATTAAATATTTTAATAAACGTAAAACACATTTTCAGACACTTTTATGGCATGTCATCTTTTGAATGAGGTGTTAAACCTTGCATGTCCAAACTAGCACATAGGTATGTTGTGACACCAGTATTGGGATCACTATGTAGTGGGTATAGTTTGCTGTAAGGAAGCATTCAATCATAGTTTCAATAGTCGATCCAACACCTTAGGGAAACCTTCCTTGGTCTTGTAGAGCCAAAAGTGAAGGAGGTCTTACTCACCTCAACAATTGGTCCTAAGTTGCTCAACCTGAACATAGGTTTGTGGTAAACTTCCCAGGTTTTACACCCTTGGCACTTGGGGAGGTTATCAGACCTTAGGGATTTGGGGTTTATAACTCAAATCACCTACAGAGTACAGGGTTGTGGAATTGGAGGTAAATATCTTGATGGTATTATGTATATCTCTACAAGGGTCTCTTAGTTGCAGCTAAGGAGTTTACTTTGCAACTTTTGTTTGCACAAATGTAATCTTGAGTTAGATGAATGTAATAACATTTTGAAAATAACACAAGTTTTGTGGTGATCTTTCTCTTATTATGTATGGATGTATGCAGCTATGGTTTGGATTACTAAGTATGCTTGGTTATAAATTTCATAAACTTTGGTGTAGATAAAATGCACAATTCATATTCCTTTTGATTTCAACTTGTTCTCTTCCTACCGAACTGTGACTTTGTTGCCCAATGAATTAGGCATCATTTTGAGACTCACTTGACCCTCCTCACTCTTCCAAAACAAACTAAAAAATATTAATCAATGGTTTAGAAATAAAGTAGTTAGTTTTGTGTATCCTTGATTGTCAATATAACTAGGGGAACTATCTTAAGTGAACCTTAAATGAACTCATTTCATGTGGATCATGTTTGCACAGTGAATCAACTATGTAGGGGTTTCATATAGCTAGTTTTACTTGACCTAGTGATAGCTTTGGGGTCAAATAAAACTAGCTATATGAAACCCCTACATAGTTGATTCACTTCAAGTAAGCAATTTGGGTTTAGTTGTTTAATTTGTTGTTTATTTTGTTCGATTTAAATACTTGTTAAGGTATACCCCTAGGAACACCCTCCTGAGTCTAAGCTGAGCTCAAAGTGTAGGAGAGAAAACACACTCTCGTAGAGTTGACCTTTAACCCTCCATGGTTTGTGGATGAGTAGGTTTCATTTTCATGATAACAACCTTGGCCTTGAATGTGAGATTTTGTCTAAGAAGTGGAGCAGCAGTTTTGGGACCCAACAAAATGGCGCCATTAGTGAGAATGAATCAGCCGTTGCCGGGTTGTAGGAAATTGGAGATATTTTCAAAACCTTAGTAACAAAAAGTTTGGAGCTGTGTATTTTGTTGTGTGTTGAAGTTGGAACCCTATCAATTTACGCCAACAAACTGGCATCGAAAATGGGAAGAGGATTGTTGGGTTGAAAAGAAATTGAAGCCTTTTTTGGTGGTAGAACCCAAAATTATTATTGTGCCTTGGAGTTTTTCTTACTTCCAGGATTTCCTTAGTTAATGAGATGGCAACTTTGCTGATCGAAAACAAAGTTTATTGTTGCAGCTGTTTATGATTCATGAACATGAATCTGGTTTCCTAAATTGGTTATAAGGTACATGGTTCTCCTTCCAAAATTTGAAGCACGGTTTCTTTCATAGTAAAGAAACAAATTTTTGTAATTTTCTTTACTCTACCCTGCACAAGTGATGTGTAATCAGCCATGGCTAATTGGAATGGACTCATTTACCATAGGAATGCCTCACCATATGTATCATATAATTCAAACCCTAGATACTATGATGGATCAAATGTCCATGAGTATTATGAGGATGATTATCTATGCTGTTCATACAACCCAACATCAAATAAAATTTCACATCCAGACATACAAGCATCCATACAAAAGAAAAAGTAAGAAATTAATGAGCTTGCTAGGATCAAAAAGGAGTGTGAAGAATGAATCAAGGCATTGAAATCCAATGTCCACCCTGCTATTATAAAGAAATAGGTCTCTCCATCCCCGATAATCCAACTTGATTCCATTTACAAATAACTTGACCTTTCTTGGGTCAATTATGAGAGGAAAATATTGAAATTTGGGATCTACAGATTGATGCCTAGGTTTGATGGGTATGATGTTCGAAGGGGGGATGCACATTTTGGAGTATTTATAGAGTTCATGAATAAATTTCAGTTTTATGATGAAGACTTGGATGAGGTTTTTCGTTAGGTCATTGCAAGGAAAGGAAAAAAGTTGGTATGGCAGCAATTTTGCTTTTTGGAGTCATCTTGTGGTTGCATTCGAGAAGGAGTTTGCATTCCATCTAGACCCTATTGTCCTTGTTCAAAAATTGGCAGACATCAATGGCAAGGAGAGTCTAGCACGGACTTCAGCCATAGGTTTGATGTTGCTCTTTCCAAAATTCCAAATGATGTCAGGCCTAACACACTTGCCTGTATTGATATGTTCCTTGAGGCCTATGATGCTGGTGTAGGTTCAATATGGGAAGAATTTAATTTGGTAAATATGCATCAGGCATACAAATGCCTTGATTACATTGATAGCTTGAGGAAGGATATGATTGCAATTATCCTTAAGCATGGAGGTTGTTGGTAATGAAGAGACTATTGTGGACAGTGATGGCATGGATATTGCATCAAATTTGAGCACAATGTCAAGTGATGATTGTGTTTGCAGGCGGGTAGAGAGAGGTGTTGGTGCATTTTATGACAGCAGTACAGATGAAGATGACACTGTTTGCATCTACCTTCAGCTAGATTAGTCATCTGTAGATGATAATAACGAAGAAATAAATGATGATCTCCAATTTGGAAGTGAAGGTATTGACCTTGATGTTTATGGTAGTAGGGTGGAGGAGGAAGGCATGCATGCAAGTGAAAAATTAGATGAATCAGCTTATGTAGCTGATTGTACAAAGCATGCAATGTTGGTGATGTGAATGGCGAACAAGAAAATGTTCTATTGTTTGATATCTTACCTTCCTTTGTCCCTTTTTCTGACTTTGAAGCTGCTAATGATGTTTGTTTGCACGAGGATAGCATAGACACAACTGTACATGAAGATGCAATTGTAAAAAACAATATTGTTGCAGCTAATGATGTTCATTGTGAGTAGTTTGCACTTGAAGATTGTGAAGCTGGTGATCATATGGAAGTGTATAAGAACCTATTTGTTTGGTGCAAGACTCGTAGTCTTCCTCATGTAGAGTGCACTTCAAGAGTGTCATCAAATGATGTTGTTACAATAGCGAATGTGGAAGAAGAGATGTGTGATGGGTCTGATTTTAGCAACAAATGTGTCACAATCAATTTCCAAGATAAAAATAAATTAGTGAGTGTGGTTCTTAACACGAGGTGTCTCATGATGGTGTTTTTTGTATTGATGAGATGTGCATCAACATAAATGACAGTGAGATATGTTGGTTGCCTGTTGTTCCTAAAATGAATGGAATTGAGTATGAAGCATTTCTTCATGATGAAGGTGCAATTTTTGATGTGGTGGATAACAACATGTGTGATTTTGAGTGCTTCACTTGGGCCCATCATACGATTTGTGATGATGTTGAGCAGCAACAAATTTTCCAAGATGATGATCAGTCAGTTGCCAAAGTTTTTCATATGCTTGGGCTTCATTTTTCTTGAGTTTGAGCTGTTAGATGGTGAGCTTCCTTGTGCAAATCAGTAGGATAGTGAAGAATATGCTCCATTGAAATGTGAGTTGCAAGCATTTTCTTTTTGTTTCAATTTAGTGGAAGAGGTTAGCAGGTATGAAAATGTTTTTGTTTCTTTTGGGGTTGACTTGGTTTTCAAGTTGTTTCACCAGCTATCAGGGATATTAATGATGCATTATAGGATGGTTTGGTGGCCTGTGTTCTACAGTTGCCATGCAATAGCAAGGTTTTTGATAAAGTAAGCAGCATTTTCAGGGTGCTGTACCCTTCACAGTGAACCACAAGGGCCAATAGAGTCCAAGATCAAAAAGTAACAAAACAAAACACTAAACCAAAAACAGACACGGACTAACAGCACTCGGATCAACAAGCAAACCAGCAACAGACTAGCTGGTATTCTCCTAGTTCTTTGACAAAAGCTGAACCAAATCATCACCGATTCACTCCTGGTGGTCTTTAGCCTTCTTCATCTCCATCTCACCCTTCATGACAGCCGACAGGGTGCTAGTGACACAGTGAATTAATTTGACTGTGAAATGGGTCAAACCATTGAATTTTTTGCCCATTTTGTCCATTCTTTCTTTTAGCACACCGAGCTCCTCCCCTCCACCCATTGTGTAGTCAGGGTCATTTTGCTCAATATCCAGCGGTTCCAAAGAGTGAGAGGCCGAAACCTCCTTCTGAGCTTTACCCTTGTTGGGAATGGAAGAGGGACCACGGGCTTTCTCACCTTCTTCGCCTTCCGACACCTCTTCAACCTTGCTATCTTTGCTGTTTGACAACTCCTCTTTAGTGTCCAAATCCCTGATTTGCACTTTTTTCCTATTCTTTGCCAACCTGCCAGAGCGCCGAATAATCGCATCACATCCAATAACCACAGTCTCCGCCACCACTGTATCACCCCACGAGTCCTTGCTCACAACATTTTTCCCTTTATTCGGAGGCTCCTTCTCCTCCTTACCTTTCTCTTTTGGGGCAGGCTTACTGGGAGTCTTAGCAGGGGTAGACTTGAGGTCACACAGGCTCATCACCACATTGGTTTGGGCAGTTCCCTTGATACCCTTAAGTTTTTTGGTAGCAGGTTTGGGTTTCTGAGAATCAATAGGGACTAGGTGACTTTTTTTGACAGGGCCTTTTGATTTGGCCGGAGATAAGTTGGTCACGGTGGGTGGCTCAATTTCCTCAATTCGGATGGCCGAAATGGGTTTCGAAGGGCATAAAGCCAGGTGAAAGTGGTAGAGTCTTAGGAATAAGACCTTGGTGAAGCGGTAGGGGAGTGGGTTCATTGGGGTTTAAAGCAGCAGATTCCACACATTTTTGGACCAAGTTGCAAGGTTGATAGTGAAGCCGGTCTTCATTTTCTCAGAGGTGATCACACATTTGTGCATGTGAGAGGAAGGTCATATTTGTTGCAGCTGAGTGAAGGAAGTAGCTTTAGGTTGAGGGAAACCATTTCCTTTAGCAAGATGGTGTTTGACAAAGGTAGGAAAGTGCAACAATTTTCTCATGGCTATGTGCCATGGATCTTCTTGTAGGATTTGGCCTGCAATAAATTTTGTGAGTTTCACTTCCGGCCATCTATTACAAATTTTTGTTTTGTCTTATTGTTGGCTGTAGGTGATCCTCTTGTACATTTTTTTCATTTTGTTGTCAAGCCTTGTATTTGCGGGGTTTGTGTTTGTTTTGTCTTTTTGTAATTTTTGTTGTGTTAGTGCAATCAAGTACCTTGTTTGTTGTGATAAAGTGTTAGTGTGCTCTCGTCCCACATTGTGTTTTGTTATGTTGAATTTTGTGGTCTGCAATCGGAGTTTTCTGGATTTTCATAGTGTTTGGGGGAGGCACTCATCCCCAACTAGAGCCACTGTTAGGGCTCTCAAAAATTATAAAAAGTCTGAGTCTTTGTCATGTGTTTTGCTTTTATCTGCCCTCCAAGATCATGTTGAAAATCTTAATGTCACCCATCAAAATCCCAAGGAAATCTTGTATGTGTGTTTCAAACTTTCAGGAGTTTCACTAGTTCACAAACCTTTGGAAGTCTTGAAAATGGTTTTAGTTCTGTCAAGGTGTCCAAAACAGTTATGATTTGGTCCAAGGTGCGAAAGAGTGAGGGAAAGGTCGAAAGTTATAAGTTTTGGCGGGTTTGCAAGTTCGCAAACTCGCCAAAATTGCGACAAGGGGGAGGAAAGGTCAAAGTCTCAAAGTTTGTAAGTCCCTTGAAATGTCGACTAAAGACAAATAAGTGGAGGTTCGCCATATTGGCAGGTTCATGAGTTTGCAAACCTATTGGTTCATTGACTTGGTTCATAGGTTTTCGATTTCACTGAAAGTGTGAAGCTTTGAGAAAGAGAAAGAGAATGAAGAAAAAGTAGAGGATGCTGAAGAAAGTTAGCCAAAGTCAAAGTTCGTCGAAAGATAGGTTTGCTGACATAAAAGTTCACTGAAATGCAAAGGTGCTGATTAAAATGGTTATATGCAAATGTTGAAAGTGCAAAAATAAAGTGCGGCCTGTTAATTTCTATTTTCAAATGCAGAGTGCCAAATGGAAGGGTGTGATTCTCTTATCTTCCCACCCTACCTACACGCCTTTATTGCAGGTCCATTTCTTAGCTACCTACATTTATTTCCATTTGTCCTCATGATCCTGGGTGTCCATTTTGGGCGGGATTGGATCTGCATTGTTCATTTTAAATTTGCTACAGTGCTACAGATTTGGGTTGATGCCCAGCCTGTTAAAAGAACAATTTTGATTTGTTGGAAGGGAGTTTTGAGAGGTTGGTCATTGAGCTATTCTCTATATGCCAACAAGTTGCTGGTGTGATGTAGGGTAGCCATAAAATGCCAGTTCAGTTCATTTGGTGGAGTACAGGCCCATGAAATTGAAGGAGATAAATATTGCAAGTGATTTTTGTAACAAGATGTCTCCATGGCATTATGTATATCTCTAGGAGGGTCTCTTAGTCATAGCTAAGGAATTTCCTTTGCCACATTTGTTGGCACAAATGTAATTTTGAGTTAGATGAATGTAACAAAATTCTAAAAACAACACAAGCTTTGTTGTGATCTTTCTCTTATTATGTATGGATGTATGCAACTATGTTTTGGATTACTAAGTATGATCTGTTATAAATTTCATAACCTTTGGTGTAGATAAAATGCACAACCGATTCCTTTTGATTTCAGTTTGTTCTCTTCCTAATGAACTGTGATTCTATTGCCCAATGAATAGGCATTAGTTTGAGACTCTCTTGACCCTCCCCACTCTTCCAAAACAAACCAAAAAGTATTCATCTGTAGTTTAGAAATAAAGCAGACAATTCTATGCATCCCTAATCGTCAATATAACCAGGGAAACTATCTTAAGTGAACCTTAAATGAAATCATCTCATGTGGATCATATTTGAATAGTCGAATCAGCTATATAGGGGTTTCATACAACTAGTTTTCTTGAATTAGTGACAGCTTTGGGGTTAGGTAAGCAATTTGGGTTTTGTTGTTCATTTTGTTTGGTTCAAATACCTATTAAGGTATACCCCTAGGAACACATTTTTGAGACTAAGTTGCGCACAAAGTGTAGGAGAGAAAACCCACTCTCGTAGAGTTGATCTTTAATAGTCCATGGTCTGTGGATGAGAAGGTTTCACTTTCATGATGACAACCTTGGCCTTGAAAGTGAGATTTTGTTCTAGGAAGTGGAGCAGCAGTTTGGGGACGCAACATGAAGATGATGGTGGAATGAAAGATTTGGGCCAACTAGTATTGTTAAGCCACTAAGAGGCTTGCACGATACTTTCTTGGAAATTGGATGTGTTCTTTCCTTTGCTTCATTAGTTGCAATCTTGAAATCTTGTTTTTTGATATATCCCATAATTTGTTGCTTTGGCAATCCTTTTTTATTCAGCCTTGCAAAAACTCTTATTCCCAAGCTGATCATAACACATAGGTGAGTTTTTACTTGACTATATGAGCTCTTATACTCAATTTCACATTGGCTACAATGCCAATGATAACCCCGACTTCTAGGAAGTTACTCAATCATGCATGTATGTCACCAAAGAGGTGTCACTGCATCAAATTTGAATGGGCTCTTTACCTTTGGGGCAATTGAACTAGAACTACTAGCTATACTATACGAATAATAGAACAATTTTTTTCACAAATTTACAGCTCTACATTGTGTAAACTTAAGAAAAATGAAATAAAACATTATAACCCCTATATTATGTATAAAAGGTTTTAAAAAACATTCAATATATTTTTAAGAAAGAAAGAAAACCTTGAGTGGTTTCACTTAGTTGGAGAGATGTCTTGGGGGAGCCAAAACCTTCATTGAGGGGGGAATCACTTGAGGCAAACTCAACAAATTTGAGATAAAGAACTAAAGAATAAAGACTCTAGTTAATGTGACAATGCATTGACTTAGGTGACCAAAGCTTCCCATGCATCACTTGGAGGTAGAGACAATTGATTGAGTAGATCAATCTTGGTGGTGAGATTGAGGGAAGCTAAGAAGGAAAAGTTTTGATACATGTTGATGGTAGTGCAAATATTTGCTTCTCGAATTGTCTTGGGGTCATGGACCTTTGTGAAGTCCTCCACTTCGGGATTGTTGGACGAATCCCCTAAGATAGTTGCATCTTGTGCTTCATTGGCCAAGAGTTCTTGGTAGGCCTTGGTGGAATAGAGGACATTGATGGTGGGTTCCCATGAAGAGGGGAATTCACCATGGACTAACTTCTCGAATATTGTCAAGAAGTCATCTCGATTATCTTGTGTCGCTCAAAGAATTTAGACAAGATTGAATGATGTCCATGTTGGTGATCACTTAGAAGCACGCTCTAGATTCTTTGAAGCGATCCATGATTCCCACACTAGCTAGGGATTGCTATAGAATTGTGTGTAGTAATTCTTAAAATTTACTTGCTTTCTCCAACTAGGTGGCATATTTTGATTTTAAGTTGGGGAGGAAACCAAGGGCCTTGTTGATTCTTCACTTGAGTTCTTATGCCGTTACAAAGTGGTTGATACCTTAGTAACAAAAAATGCCAAAAAATGTGTATAATTGCATTTAATACATAATTGGCACCAAAATTGTGCAATTCAAACTTGCCATGCCCGGTTTACTCAAAAATTGGTTAAAATCAAGTCAACGTGGGTCAAACAATGAATCAAAAGTGAGTAATTGAAAAAATGCATTTTATATGTATGTAATTAAAAAACATGCCAATTTTTTCAGTCAGCCCTCTAACATTTGCAATGTATTTTTCTTGTGTTTCTATGGGTATTACTATTTTAGCATCTTTTAGTTTGCCCTATTTTTCTTGGTTTTTCCTATTTTAGACTTGTGTAATTGAATTCCATTTATAGTTTTGGTTTGTTGTGCCATTGTTGTGTACCTATATTGTGACTATGGTTGATACATGACCAAAGTAGAATTGATGATCCTTTGTTGAACAATGGTGTAAAGATTGTAAAAGAGTGGGATCATGGATATGGTGTCTTGTAGACACTTTTATTTGGGCAATGCAAGCCATCCTTAGAGCAAGTCGTTATCAAGAAGGATTTTTTTGAAGTTGTCATTTAGTTGTTTGTGCTAGGTGTTCATCCTCTCTCAAAGATGATGCAGGTCTTCTAGGGATTCGGTGGTCATTTCCTTGCAGTTTTTAGCTTCATGCTTTTCTACTCGAGTAGCTTAGTGAGCTAAGCTATCCTCTTGGTGGCTATTCAAGATTTTGCTTGACATCATCCAACTTAGAGTACAATGCATCATTAGCTTGCTGGCGGAAACAAACAATATTGCCATGAGGGATGTGGGGAGAAGCAATCGCAACCCCAACTAACTAATCCTTGGGACACATGTTTCACATTGGTCAGGCTGTGATTGATACCATACTCCCAAAATGCATGATCCATGAGTTTGGATTGAAGATTTTCCATTTGGGGAGTGGCATGTTGTGACTTGGATCGTTGCACACGGTAGCATTGTTGTGCTTGTGATATGAGGGGAATGGGCTACTTTGACAATTGAGAGAATGAAACAATGTTTGCTTGAGGGGTTGGAGTGGGAGTGAGAAAAGGGGAAATTAGGGATAGTCCTATGGAAGGCGATACTTTTGAGTTTGGAGAAGGGAGTGGGAGTCTAACCCAAAGGGGCTATGAAATGGTAAGGAGGAGGGTTCAATCTGATGAAGATTCATTGGGAATTCTTTGACTTGGGTGGGCCTTCCTAGGTTTATGACAACTTGTGAATGGGGTTTCTGGGAAGAAGATTGGGAAGGCTCAATCATGAGGGGTTGCTTGCTAGGACTAATGAATTGAAGTTGCTTCAAAGTGAGGTCTTGGGAAGTGTTAGGTTGAGGACAAATGGAAAAGGAGGTAGTTTTGGCTCGTGAGTGCCATGGAAGGGGTATGAATATGCAAATTAGCAGTGGATAGGGAGAGAGGTCTCTTTCTTTTCAACAAGCATTGGTAGGGGTTGGTCCTCAAGGGAAGAAAGAACATTGAGGACCATGGCAAGGCTAGGTTGATTGATAGGTGGGAGAACATTGGGGTAAGGGAAGGGTGATTGCACAAGGGAGTGGGAGCATCTATAGGAGAGAGAGGGGCAGTTCTATACTTGTTGATTGATGTGTTGATAGTCTTGAATGGGTTATTGAGGGAGCCTACTTGATTGGATTGGTATCCAAATGTCAAGCACCTAGTCCTTTTGGTGTCTTCTATTGGTACTTTCTTTTGGCTTGTGAGTTTTGGGTCTTTTCTTGAGACTTGCTATGGATTTGCTAAAGTTGGAGAATGGTTCTTGTTGTCACATGAAATTGCACCTTGCTGAAATTGGTTCAGCATTCCAACGACACAATGGGAATGATCTCAAGGTGTGGCACCTTGCAAATGAGATTAGACCTTTGGAGAAGGCTGACTTCCTTTCTAATCTAGATGTAGAGTGTCGGTCCAACTCAACACTGGATAACACTAATACCCTAACCCTGCTTTATTGATTTTCACAAGGAGAAAAAGGGGGGAAGGAGTGCAACAAGAGAAAAGGTGATGCACCAAGATTGAAAGAGTCTCTTACCTTCTCGTAATAGCACGAGGAACCAATGAAGATTACCCAAAATTCACACAGGTCTCTTTTCATTAACATGTACATACAAATATGGAGGTAAGACAAGGATTATACATAGCATATATGTCTAAATGGCTAATAACACATCCAAATATGAAGAGGAGAAAGATTCACACAACACCTTAGAAGGAGAGAAGAGTTAAAACAACAATCTTATTAATTCTAAGGCTTGAAGCTAGTTTATAGTTGTAGAAAATGCGAAAATGCATGTATTCTGCCAAAGAAACAAGAGAAGAAACCTTTCCAAATGAGCACAAGTGCCTTTTATCTTTTAGAAGAGGTGTAGGAGAAAGAGAGCACGTGGCAATGGATGAAACCATAGTTGCGACCCTACCAATGATATGCAAATATTTGTCCACAAAACCTTGAGTTGGAGGTGTGAAAAATATTCCTCACCCCTTTGCCATGCCTCTGCATTGATGAATTTATGGATGAAGTGCAAAAACCTCCATGAAATCTGTTGAAAAATCATGACTAGCGATGGCCTTTTGACAAAAGGAGTCTACGACCCATAAATGAGGTGTGGGCATCATTTTTTCCTTTTGGCATCCATGCAAAATGTGTTTAAAATCCTTTTGGAGCCTCCACAGGTCGAAATTTGGTAGTTGGAGTCATCGAGAATTAATTGCATTTTTTGGGTCAAAGGAAGAAACCTCAGTGGATAGCAGGGGTCAGTTGGAACTAAGGACTTGGAACTAGGTTCTAGGTTCCCGTCGGGTCCTAGGATCTAATTGAAATTGAAACTTGGAACATGCACGTGGAAGAAACTACAATGGTGGGTGGTGGGCTTGGAAGAGAAGCTGGAACTTGGTCACCAAAAAGATCGATCCAATAGGCGTTGGGAGCTGGCAGAACCGAGAACTTGGAACATGCGCATGGAAGAAACTACAATGGTGGGCATTGGGTGTGGAAGAGAAGTTGGAACTTGGTCACCAAGAAGAACGATTTGGCAGGCATTGGGAGCTGGCAAAACCATGAACTTGGAACGAAAGTTCGAGTTTTAAATTCCAACTTGAACCCATAGTTTGGGGGGAAGGGAAGAAGAAAATAATTTGTGGGGTCAAAAAGCGAAAGGAACTGTAGACTTGGAACAAAGGTTCCAAGTTCTTGGTAGGTCTCGGGTTCTGGTTGGAACCTAGAACCTGTGTTGAGACTTGGGAGGTAGGAGGAACTTGGAACTCGAAACTTGGGTGTCAAGTTCTCATCGAGGCCCATGGCTCGATAGGGAATTGGGGAAAGGCTTAGCAGGGTGTAGGGATGGGGAGGAACTTGGAACTCAAAAAACTTGGGATCCAATTTTTATTCGAGGCTCACAAACCGACAAGGACCTAGAAGAAAGAATTAGTGGGGAGCAGGAAAGGAACTGGAACCTAAAACATGTGTTCTAGGTTCTTGTCGGGCCTGCAACTCGCCAAAGACTTGAAGAGGAAAACACCACATACTTAGCCATTTTTAAATTTTTTGCAATTGGGAAGCCGAGTGCAACTTGTGAAGGGGAAACCAAAAACACTAGAGACACACCTAAACATGACTGACCCATTTAGATTTCTTAGATCGGTTATAATTGATGGGAAAATGCAATGGGGGCACAAGGTGACAACAATTCCTTTACTCCTAGGGAACCAACTATAGTGCCCCCAATCCCCGAGCTCATGGGTTGGGACCAGGATAGGATGGCTTGAATTTTCTTCACCCTATATGGGAGATAGGCGAGGAATGTCTTCCTACATGTATCGTGCATGCAAAGGGCTGATGTAGCCCTTGGAGACGAACTTTGGAGTTGTGGGGACCTTGGAAGTGGTAGTTTGGGATGAAGAAATTTTGATTTTATCATCCTTTTTGGTCTTGACAAAAGTAGGATGGAGTGAGTCTATTATACCATAGCCATGCTTTCCAAGACTGGACTTTGGTGTGAATCCTACTCGGGCCATGATTTGTGCATTGGGACTATATGTTTCTTGAAGCTCCTTGGTGTGTTCCTCTTCTTCGCACATGGTTGATTTGGCCTCATGTCTTAGGCTTGGCTTGGTGTCTTGCATAGTTAGCTATTAGTATATCACATCTACAAACTTTGATGGAGTGTCTAGTTTGTTGGTTGGTTTATGGGTTGTGAGCTTGAGCTCCTTTCCTTCATTTATCCATTTGTCAAACAAAAGGTCAAATTGATTGTTGATTACATGGTTGAGGATGCTAAAGCTGTGCTCATCCATTTTGCGGCTATAGCACTACCATGCTTGAGTCCTTATTTTAGGCCATGTTACTTTATTCAAGACTTGATGAAACCTTTTGGAGTTGAGCTTGTGTTCTTTCTTACTTGAGTCATAGTCCTTGTCATAGAAAAGGAAGTGATAGTTTAGGGGCGAGGATGTGCTTTTGCTTCTTGGGCTGCATGAGGAACAACTGTTTGATTTATAATTTCTGCAACTAGTGATAGTCATTTAGACTAACTTGGAAATTAGGGGTGTTTAATCTTTGTTCTTGCCTGTCTTGGTAGCAAAGTTACCCTTGGGTTGTAACTCCAGGATTTGTCATTCGACTCCAAGGAAAGGTCGAGGAGGTCATGAAAGAAACATCTAAAGTTTCATTTTATCACTTGGAATGATGTGATGTGTGTCGGAAGTTAGATCATGATTTTCTTGATACCGCATTGAACTTGTGGTCCAAATTATCATGTTCGTTCCACAACAATTGTGTGTGTGGTGCATCAAAGAGGCAACTAAGTGACGGGCTTTGCCCCTTGATGTGGGTATTGAAGAACTTGTTCCTTGGAAGGGTCAAGTGTGTCATTACTTTTGGGGGAAGCAAGAACAAATCTGTCTGTTAGGGAATTTGGCATGTGAAATCTCTCTTGAGAGAATAGCAATCATAAGTGTCAAGATGTTCCTTGAAAAATCAAAGAATGTGGCATGCCTTATGTCTATTTTGAAATCCTGGTCCATTATTGGACTAGAATCTGTAATGTTGGAGTTAGTAATTCGTCCACCCATTTGCTTGACTTTGAGACTTTTTGGTGGAGCAGAAGATGGGCCAACAAGGATGGGATCTTGAAGGTCTTGAGCAGCCCCAAATTCTTCAGTTGTTTTTCCATGGCATGGATGATTTCTTGTGTCACATTGGAGTGATGTGGGAAGTGGGCACACTCTATTGTATATAGAACCATAGATGATGTTTGTACACCTCTTGGTTGTTCTCTTGCCCATATATCAAGGCAAGGGAGACCATGGCTTGATGGAAGGGTTTCTTAAATACCCTTGGTGTTAGGTTAGTAGGCAGATTTAAAGAATTCATTTCTTTCAAGAACACAATTCCCTAGAAGCCTTTAGTGAGAGCTTGCTTCTCGGTTTTCCTGAAATGCTCCTCCAACTTTACTACCTTGAAGGACTGTAGCAACCTAGGATGCTAGATGTTGAAGGAATCATAGAAGGTGTCTTTAGTTAGGTCCAAAATAGTCTATACATTGAGGTTGATAATTCATTGGTAGTTGCCTTGATGTGAAGTATGGTAATTGTGAGTGCACACAAGGCTACCAACTGTGGTATGGGATGAACTTGTTGAGGAAGCATTTGAGAGAGAATGAACATCCAAACACAAGATCCATAATTCTTCTTTGGTTTGTTGTTGCTAGAGGGTAAGCTAAGCTCTTTGTCACGAGCATTCTTTTCCTTCTCATAGCAGCCAAATTTGACACTTTGACCTTGTGAGGTTCAATGGAGACCATGGGTCCCAAATATCATTAAATAGTTAGACCACAAAATTTTTAGATTCTTTCTATTTTGCTTGTTCCACAATGGCCAACCTAGAGGAGCCCAAAGGTAACATATGGTAATTCCTCATTGTAGAGAACACCCTCCTTTCAAGGTCTTTGCTTTCTTATTATTTTTGGATGACGAAGATTTAGGTGTAATTGACCTTCCTTTGGAAGCAATGAAACCTAAAGGTAGCAAGTTGGTTGGGGAATGCAAGTGAAGGGTTTGCATAGAATGGGGGAAAAGCAGATCAATTTGCAAATGCCTTCGAAAAATTTGAAATATGCCTTCAAAAGAAGATGAATGATGACTTTGTAGGTTCAAGGTATGGTACATAAAAGCTTTCATAATTAGAAACACTTTGAAGAATGGATGCATGCAACAACCATACTCAAGAAAGTGTGCAAAAAGATCATGAAGGCTGAAAAGTTGAGTTCAGGATGACATGTGGCTTTTAAGTAATTAAGCAGGCTACACAACCAAGATGGTGCTTGTTTGACGAGTGATTGCATGGAATGTTGATGTACAGGCAAGAGCCCTTGTTAGTGATTAAAATTTCTTGAGAACAGAGCTTTCTTGTGGAGGAAGGTTTGGCAAACTACTTAATGCTTTGCATTAAATGACTACAAATATGCATGGGAAAGTGTGCTTTAAGAGGGAGGGGGGATTGTGATTGTTGTACAAATGTTACAAGGGGTTGTAGTAGGTTGATAGGGCAATGAGCCCACTAGGGTGGCAAAGAGCAAAGGGAGGCAACTTTGTACATGGGTAAGAGAGAGGGGAGAAGGCCTATAGGGAAAAAACATAGTAAGGAAACACATAATAGAATATACATTATGATACTAAAAATTAAGGACACTTGCCTAGGAGTAAGCCTTGAGGTACATACTGTTAACTAATATTAGTAAGACAAAGCCCATCACATTGAATAACTTGAATGCATTTGCTTCTCATGTTGCGATGATTAGGTAAGGTCTACTCCACAGTCTTTCAAATTTGGAGTGGGAGCCAAGTTTGGCCTAATTTCTTTCCCATTGGAGGACTAAATCACTTATTGTAAAGCATTCTAGGGTAGCCTGCCAATTAGACCATCTTTTCATGATTCTTTGATGTCTTTGGAACTAGTCAACAATAGCTTTTCTCATCTCTTGCGATTGAAATGTGAGCCACACCTCCATTGGAGTGGCTCTGAATAGGTCTTATGCTCTTAATAACTTGAGATTGGGGAGTCCAATGTTTATAGGCAATTGTGCTTCTATGTCATAGACTAGTGAGTATGGTGAAGTACCTATGGCACACTTTTCAATGATGTGGTAAGCTCATAGAACTTGGTGCAGTGAAAAATGCTATGCATATGGATTGTCCTTTAGAGTCCAATTGATGATATATTTCGAATTTCTATGAATTGAATTGGGAAAGACATTATCTTGAGGTAATAGTTTGATGACATCTTCAAGTAGATACCATGTTTTGAAGTGAATTCAGTGACTTTTAATCTCATGAATGCCTTCACGTTATCAAGGATTACGGTGGTAGGATTGCCAAACTGGGTTATAATCTCCTACACAAAATTGATAACTCGATTGTTTTTGGTGTCTTTGAGAGCTACTGCTTTGGTTCACCTTGTGAAGTAATTGGTTGTAATCAGAATCCATTTATGCCCTCCACTAGAAGGGGGACTAATGATGCTAATGAAATCAAGTCTCCATTGTTGAAAAGGGCATCTATAGAGATGAGTTTTAGTGGGAAAGGGGCATTTTGGTGAATCATTTGCAAGCAGCAAGGTTTGTAAGCTTGGATGAATGGGTGTGCATCATTGAACATGGAAGACCAAAAATAGCTAGGCTGCATTATATTTGTGATTGTGATTTTGGTTGAGTAATGACAGCCTGCGAGTGCCTCATGAAATTCATGCACAAGTTGATTAGTTTGTTTGGGTCTGATGCATCTTAATAAGACTCCATTGAGGGTTCATTTGAACAAAACCACTCCAAGGTGTTGATAGCTAACATAGGTTAGATGAAAAGACCTTTGTTGTGTCTTATCAAGTCTAGACGAGATGCGGTTAGCCTTGAGGAATTTTTGGATTTTGGAAATCCATCCTTACTTTCTTATGGGTGGAGTAGGGAGTGATTCCTATGTTGGAAACACCACTGGCTTGATGTGTTTGCATTTTGGGGAACTTGGAAGGACTAGACTGTCCACGAGGAGTTGGCATAGGCCTTGGCCTTAGAAAAACTTGATCAGGTAGATCTTGATGTCATACTCCATTATTTTGGTGATCCAACTTGGAAAATATGTTCAAGAATGTATGACTTGTCAAAAGAACAAAACAAAACTAAACCATCCTGTAGGTTTGCTACAGCCACTACCTATTCCAGATGAAAAGTGGGAAAGCATTTCAATGGATTTCATTACTAGGTTGCCTAAAGTACAGGCTAAAGATTGCATTTTTGTAGTAGTGGACCGATTGACCAAATATGCTCATTTCTTGGCAATTTCCAACAATTACAGAGCACCCTAGATAGCCGAAGTATTCTTTAAGGAGATTTTCAGGTTGCATGGTTTACCTTAGAATATAGTCAGTGATCGTGATAGCCGTTTCCTTAGCCAATTTTGGCAAGAGCTATTTCAGCTAATAGGTGCTAATCTTACTCCAAATACTAGTTACCACCCTCAAACTGATGGGCAAATAGAAATTGTGAATAAATGGGTGGAAGGTTACTTAAGGAATTATGTAACGAATCAACAAAACTCTTGGATTAAATGGTTGCATTTAGGAGAATACTGCTATAACACTACCCATCATATGTCCATCAAAATGAGCCCATTCAAGGCTCTCTATGGGTATGAAGCAACTACCTTTGGAAACCTAGCCATCCAAGACAACAGAGTACCATGTGCCCGAGTGTAAATGTAATCAAATCTTTATCAAATAGGATCCTAGAAATCTAAGAATAAACTAAGGTCTGAAATTCTGTGTGAGAAATTCTAAGTCAAAGATGATTTTCAGATTTCTTCTCTTAATGCTGAATGTACTGATTGCAGAACATTAATAAATTTCGATGTTTGCATATCAAGAGTGGAACTCCTTTTTGTATGTAAGGAGACCCGCCCCCAAGGGATGCGTCTCTTGAGAGGACGTGTCCCTTTGGGCGTGTGGGTTTCCTTTACAACCGATTATCATTCGGTTAAACATACTTAACACATATACCCCCTCACACATGGCGGATATATATTATATGAATGCCGAATTTTATTCAATGTGTATTTTGAACATCATTTATTTAAATTCGATTTTATACATGCATTATAAAATTCGATTTTACTTATTTTAGAAATATTAAATATGAAGAGCAATTGATCTTATATAAACGATGATGATGCAATCATCATTTATATTTGACCTAAGCTATCATTCATCAACACTCCCTCTTAGCTAGGGAAGATATTTCAAATCAAAATAAGTGGAGATATCACCTTCACATGTGATATCGAAGATATGATATGTTTTCTCAATGTTGTCAAGTCACATGACATTCTTCATAACACATCTTCATTATGGTATGTGCACTGACATCAAGTCACATGATGTCTACCATAATTCATGGCATATCCACGGATATAAATATACACCATGATTATCTCTTAAGGATCACAATGATCTTCAGATGATATCAAGTCCCATGATATCCATCAAAGTGTCCAAGAGATACTATCATGACATGTCCACAGATATCAAGTCACATGATATCTTTCATGATAGTTTATCATTGTAGAGTCGTCACTTTACAATGTCAAAGACAAGTGCTCATTATTAGAAAGATCGTCACCTTTCAATAATGTACACAGGGGGAGTAGGCCCATAAGGTTATGGAGTCACACACATGACAAAAGAGTTTACACATTAAACATCTTTATATATTAGTACAATTTATAAACAATTTGTATTTTAAACATAAATAACAAATTACATTTCAGCCATACCAAGTTTCTTCCTGAAGTGCTCTACCTTGATTCGGGAGAGAGGCTTGGTGAGAATGTCTGCAGTTTGATCATTTGTACTGATATACTCCAATTGAATCACTTTCCTTTCCACCATATCTCTTACATAATGATAGGGGATCTCAATGTACTTAGATCTATCATGAAAGACAGGATTTACAGAGAGTTTGATGCAACTTTGATTATCACAATGAATAATTGTAGGATTCAAGGGCTCACCAAAGAGTCCCACAAGCAATTTACGAAGCCAAACTGCTTCTCTTGCTCCCATTGAGGCTGCAATGTATTCAGCTTCCGTTGAGCTCTGTGCAACTGAAGATTGTTTTCTGCAAATCCAGAAGATCATAGCCGATCCTAAACTAAAGCAACACCCTGATGTGATTTTCCGATCGGTTACACTTCCAGCCCAATCTGAATCAGAGTACCCATGTAGATCTAGTTGATCATTCTTGTAAAGAAGACCATATCCAATACTGCCTTGAAGATATCTCAAAATATGTTTCACAACCATTAAGTGAATTTCCTTTGGTTCACACATGAACTGGCTGAGAACATTTACTGCATAACAAATATCAGGTCTGGTGTTAACCAGATACATCAAGGATCCAATCATCTGTCTGTAATGGGTTGGATCTGCACACTTGGATTCTGCTGCTGCTTCTTTCAATTTGTGAAGGTTGGTTTCCATAGGTGTAGACATGGGTCTACAATCCAACATTCCAAATCTCTTCAGAATATCAATAGTATACTTTCCTTGGTTTAGTATGATGCCATCTGGTTTTTGCCAGACTTCCAAACCTAGAAAGTAGTGTAAAATGCTCAAGTCTTCCATGTCAAATTCTGAAGTTAGATCCTTCTTTCCTTGAGCAATGAGGTGATCTTCTCCTGTTATCAGTAGGTCATCAACATATAAAATAATTATTAACATATCACCTTTAATAACCTTAAAGTAAAGATTTGGGTCTGCATCATTCTTGGAGAATCCTAGTCCCAAGAGGTAGTTGTCAATTCTTTCATACCAGGCCTTGGGAGCCTGTTTAAGTCCATACAGTGCTTTCTTTAGTCTACATACATGTGAGTCAGGTTTATGTATCACAAAACCTTCAGGCTGTTCTAGATAGACTTCCTCTTCAATGGTTCCATTTAGGAAGGCGGTTTTTACATCCATTTGGTGGATCTTCCAGCCTTTAGCTGCTGCAATGGCTATCACTGCTCTCACAGATGTGTATCGGGCAACAGGTGCAAATGTTTCTTCATAATCAATGCCTTCCTTTTGTGAGAAACCTCTTGCCACAAAATGTGCCTTATGTTTTTCTATACTGCCATCAGCAGCATGTTTGATTTTAAAGAGCCATTTAGAAGAGACAATAGATTTCTCTTTTGGTCTAGGCACTATATCCCATACATCATTCTTTAGAATGGACTAATACTCTTCCGTCATTGCGTCCTTCCATACTTGATGTCTGAAGGCTTCTAAAACACTGGTGGGTTTTGAATTTATGATGTCATTCATTAGAGCAACGTAGCTTGAGAACCGTTTGGGTCTTTTACTCTCCCTAAACGTTCCTTTGGGTGCTGCATGATTCTCAACTTCTTTGATCATCTTTCTAGCCCAAAGTGGTCTCTTCTTGCCGTTGTCATTTGTATTCTCATCTGAAGTAGATAGAAGTTCATTTGGAATTTCCTCAGGATGCTCCCTCTGAATCTCAGGAGTAGGATCCACTTCTAATACCCTAGGGGAATAATTTTCTATCTCACTAGAACTTCTTGCCCTTTTGAATGCAATGTCTTCTTCAAAGATAACATCTCTGCTCAATTCAATTTGATTATGCCTCGGTATGAATATCCTGAAGGCCTTGGAGGTTTCACTATATCCCATAAATATCCCTTTCTTTCCGGAAGGTTCAAGTTTGAATCTCTTCTCCTTGGGCACATGAATATAGACGGGGCAACCAAAAATCCTAAAGTGACTAATGTCAGGTTTTATGCCAGTGAAGGCTTCTTCAGGAGTTTTGTTATCAAGATGAGAATGAGGACATCTATTTTGGATGTAGACAGCAGTCATGGAGGCTTCTGCCCAGAAAGAGGTTTCAATTTTTTGGTCAAGCAACATTGCTTTGGCAGCTTCTACAGTGGTTCTATTTTTTCTTTCAGCAACCCCATTTTGTTGAGGGTTGTAGGCCACTGTGAACTCCCTCTTAATTCCAGCACTCATGCAGAATTCTTTAAAAATTTCAGAGGTGTATTCTTTCCCATTGTCTGTCCTTAAGGTTTTTATTTTCTTCCCGAAGAAGTTTTCCATAAGTGCTTTGAAAATAGATCCAGGTTTTCCTAGAGAAGTCATCTATAAATATGACGTAGTATAGAAATCCTGCTTTAGAAGGTACAAACATGGGTCCACATAAGTTAGAGTGAACCAGATCTAACACATTTAGGGTTTTGCTCAAACTAATGGGAAAGGATCCCTTTGTATTCTTTCCTAAGGCACAACCTTTACAAGTTCCTTCATGAGATGGTTTTAACTTAGGTAAGCCTGTTACAAGTTTTTCCATAGAAGGTAGGGCACGGAAATGAAGGTGTCCTAATCTTCTATGCCAAATCTCATTTGACTCAAAGGTGTCAAGGGAAGGGCTTGTTTAACTTCAGTGCAAAGTTTGTAAAGGTACCCTTGTCTTACACCTATGGTTTGGGCTTTCTTGATAGTTGAGTTTTTAGGCCATGCTAGAACTTTTCCATCCATAAATGTAACCCTATATCCATTGTCTTCAAGGCAGAGATGGATATTAGATTCCTCTTTATTCCAAGTACAAATAAGACTCCAGTGAGTTGAAGGGAGAGACCAGATTTCAATGTGATGGAACAAGTTCCAACCCCTTTTACTAGACGATGTGTTGAGTACATGAATGTCTTCATCTATGTTTTTCTGTTTGTTTTCTTTTGTGGAGAGTCTTGTTTCTTCTTGAAGGCAGTTAGTTCTTAGCCTGTCAAACTTAGGGAGTTTAGATCTTGCACTTATTCCTTGAACAAATGACTCCCATGAGTTTGGTAGGCCTAGTGCAATTAGAGTTAACTCTTTGCTATCAATCTGATATCCAATTGTGGATAATTGATCCCTTAGTTCAATAATCCTCATGAAGTATGCATTAATGGACTCTCCTTTGTTTATTTGAGCATTGTTGATTTGCCTTTTTAATGCAAGAGTCCTGCAGGTGTTGTTGATCTCATAAGTACTCTCAAGAGATTTGTACATATGGTATGCAGTTTCATGTTTTGCTAGGATGGGCACTATATGATCCCTAACTGCATCTACTAGGATTTTCATGGCCTTTTCATTGTTTTCCATCCATTGAGTTTTCTCAGGTTCAGACTCTGGTTCCTTCATATTTTCTCTCACAAGTGAGTCTAGCTTATTCTCTTTAAGGATCATCATGATTCTAAATTTCCATGATGTGAAATTGTCTGCTCCTGCAAGACGATCTTCAAATCTGATCACACTTGACATTATGAAGAATGTGATGTGAATTCGATTCTAGAAAATACGAATTTTCTTGAGCAATTTGATATTTAGATTTGATTTGGATTCACACAACGTGGCTCTGATACCATGTAAATGTAATCAAATCTTTATCAAATAGGATCCTAGAAATCTAAGAATAAACTAAGGTCTGAAATTCTGTGTGAGAAATTCTAAGTCAAAGACGATTTTCAGATTTCTTCTCTTAATGCTGAATGTACTGATTGCAGAACATTAATAAATTTTGATGTTTGCATATCAAGAGTGGAACTCCTTTTTGTATGTAAGGAGACCCGCCCCCAAGGGATGCGTCTCTTGAGAGGACGTGTCTCCACACGTGGAGACACGTCCGCTCAAGGGACGTGTCCCTTTGGGCGTGTGGGTTTCCTTTACAACCGATTATCATTCGGTTAAACATACTTAACACATATACCCCCTCACACATGGCGGATATATATTATATGAATTCCGAATTTTATTCAATGTGTATTTTGAACATCATTTATTTAAATTCGATTTTATACATGCATTATAAAATTCGATTTTACTTATTTTAGAAATATTAAATATGAAGAGCAATTGATCTTATATAAACGATGATGATGCTTATAGCAATCATCGTTTATATCTGACCTAAGCTATCATTCATCAACACCGAGACTTCATACAACAAAACATGGATATAATGAAAGCTTTCAAAGATAATCTTCATCATGCTCAAAATCAGCAAAAGATTTATGCCAACCGAAATCGTGTTGAAAGAACATTTGAAATTGGAGATTTGATTTTTTTGAGACTCCAACCCTACAAACAATCTTCAATTAAAGTAAGCGGTGCAGAAAAGTTAAAACCTCGGTTTTATCGTCCCTACAAGGTCTTGAGGAAAATAGGTGAAGTAGCCTATGAGTTGGAGCTACTAGACAACAACAGGATTCACAATATCTTCCCATGAGTCTAGACTCAAAAAGGCTCTTGGGCAACAGGTTATTCCGTGTGCCGAATTACCACCACTCGATGACGAAGGCAAACTTGTTTTGGACCCTGAGACTATCTTGAACACGCGAGAAAAAAGGTTAAGGAACAAAGTTGTTCCTGAATACTTGGTTAAATGGAAGGGATTACCTGAAGAAGATGATACACGAGAAAGCAAAGAAATCTTGAAACATCCAAGTTTAAATCTTGCTTGAGGGCAAGCAAATTCTGGAGGGGCGAACTGTCATAACCCTCGAAACTAAATAAAGAATTGAAACATTTCTTTTTATAATCTTTGTTTTTCAGCATAAGCCGATATTCTCATCTCGACTATAATAATATAATGAATAATAAAAGAAATGAAAGTATTTAAATTGTTGTCTTCAAGCAAACACGATTTTTATGAGTTTATGAAATTAACAAACTTAATGATAGATTACTGAAAAGTCTTCAGGCATGACGCGTCCCTTGAGAAGGTGGTGTCTCCACCGATGTGCCTACAGACAAGAAAGGATGTGTTCCTATAGATCCCAAAGGGAGTGCTCAAGGAATAAAGCAAGGGAAAATGTGAAAGAGGAGAATCATTGCGGAAGGAAAAAGAAGCTTGATCATGTACAGGAGATGCGTAAACCCAGGTAAGTATGATTGCTCAAAACTGATGCTCCATCACTGCAGATTTGGTCTCATATTAATGTGTATCATGCTTATAAAACACGTATATCTGGATGCAATCGAATCACTTTAAAATGCAGCATAAATCATTTACAAATAGATAAATTAGTCATGTCTGTAGTAAGAACGAATACTACGGTAGTGTGTTATTGCTAAGTATTGTGAATAATGAATATCGATAAGCAATAATGTTGCTTACAGCAATTATTGCTTTCTTCATAAATTATTACGACTTGTTGGAGGATAGATTTAGAGCCAAAAATCTCTATCGCTAATACCCACCAAAGAGAGGATGGTTGTGGAGGGAAAGGCTGGTAAGTCGATCCCATGATGGATGTCCCAAGCCAAGGTTGGTTACCTTGAGGGAATCCACTTGGAGATTGGTCATGCGCCCTCGGCACTGTAAGGCATCCCTCTTCCAATGAGGTTTAGGAAATAGAGATATAGGCAAGAGTCTATCCCAATAGAGCGTAGTAATGATAGACTATGACATGTGTGCATTTGGTTCCAAGTAATTTATATCTTGTGTATATGCTAATTATCTAATGCATTCATCTCAAAAGCTAATTTAAAAGAATTCATTGCACTTCTCCTATTCGCAGATGTTAATATTGGAAATAAATGTGTAGTTGATATCAATTAATGGTATGAACAAACCTTTAAGATGAATTATGTGAACATAAAATGAACCCTTACCCTAACTTGTGCATTCTTTTCTAGGACAAATTTTAAAGGGACATTACAAAGGAGGTGTTCCCTCACATTGAAGTGAATTACAAAGGTTCACACCTTGTTGTGCAAGACTAGATGCTAGAAATATTTCAAAGATTTCATGAGAGCATATTCTTGATTTTCTAGAAATGTATACCTTTCTTGATAGCCCTTGAGGACAATGCTTGTGAACGCTATTACATGCTCATCTTGATCCACATCTTTTTGAGTAAGGATGATTGCTATGCTATGGTTGGAGTTGAAGGCATGGAGGATGGATTTTTTGGAAAATCAGGACTCACGAGGATTGGAGCCTTTGTGATGGCTTGCTTGATAAGAAGGAAAGATGTCTTTGCTTTTGGTGTCCATCGAAAGGCAACATCTTGCTTTAGTAGTAACATGATGGGTTTTGCGAGACCAATGAAGTTAGAGATAAATGTTATGATGAAATTAGTCTTTCTGAGGAAAGATTGCAAGCTTTTCTTCTTGTGGGGCAGGAGTAGTTCGTTGATAGCTTTCGCACAATTGAGTCTATTGCTAGACCATCTAGGAGATCACATGTCCTATAAATTTTCCTTTTGGAACAACAAAAATGCATTTCCTTGGTTTGAGGTAGATGCTCAAATCATGACATTATTGGAACATATGCAAGTGGGCCAGATATTCTTTAGGTGTCTTTGAGAATATTGTGATGTTGTCTAAGTACACTAGAATGTCCTTGCTTATGATTCCTTTAAATGCAACATCCATGGCCCTTTGAAAGGTGCTGTTTGTATTACTTAGACCAAAATGCATCCATTGGTTGGCGAATGTGCCCCATTTGTGTAAATTTTAGGTGAACAGATTAAATGCACAGGAAATAATTCAAAAACAGAAACAATAACACAGCAGATACCCTGGGAAAACCCTCCTCTTGAGGGAGAAAAACCCAGAAACAAAGATCTCTCTTATATTTAATATAGTAGTGACAACAATTCACTTTACAATGAGGCCGAACACAAGGCCAGAAATCAGAACCTTCACTGGATACAAGGAACAGATACAGACCTCACTTTCAGACAGTATAATTCAGACCTTCAAGAGTATTCGCCACTCAGCATTAGATAGCCTTCAATCTGTACTGGAACAAATCGCAATCTGTTCTTGTAGCGCCTGAAAGAATTCTCTTGGCAGTTCACACTTGAAGGAGTTCGCACTTGATGATTCGCAATCTCTGAACTTGATGATTCGCAATCTGCTAACAAGGAATTCACACTTGCGAAAATTCGCACTAGAAGATATATCACACATGAAGGTAATTCGCACTTTCTTGATGATCTTGCAAAGGACGGATGATCTTGTATATATACAACTTAGAGAGGTCGCACCTCTTCATATCATGAGGTCGGCCAGAATAAGCACAATTACAAATCATAAATGATGTCGGCCAGAATAATATTAATTTCAAATCATAAGGATGTCGGCCTCAAGAATATTATTGGAGATTACGCCAAGGAGAGAAATCGTATATAATATGTATGAAGTCGGCCTCATACAAATCTTTAAATATAGCCTCTTCAAAACTCGAGTCAAGTATATATAAATTAAATAGCCTTTTGGCTATCATTTAATTTATCCAACTGGAGTATTATATCGACGCTGTTATGTTATCATTAACACTCCCTCTCAGCTAGAGAGAATACTTCCAGTTGCTCAAGATAAATTACCTCAACATGATGCCAATCATAGTATGGCAAGTACAAGTGTTCATCACTTGCGTGATGCTGTCACCTCAACGTGACTTTCACCATGGCTCTCTCAGAGGGTGAAACACAAGTACAACATATGTCATGGAGTCTCACACATGACATCCACCATGACTCAGCTCAGAGGGTGGAAACAAGGGCTTTCACCTCAAATTCTTCCGTCTCAGAAGAAAATGCATTAACAAGGGCTTGCACCTCAAATTCTTCCATCTCAAGAAAATGCATTAACAAGGGCTTGCACCTCAAATTCTTCCTCGTCTCGAGAAAAATGCATTAACAAGGCTCACGATCTTTGAGACTCATACTCGATCAAGGGTTCTCCACCATACCAAGCTTATCTCCGAAGTACACAAACTTTATCTGGCGAGAAGCTTGGTGAGAATATCATCGGTTTATGTACCTCAAGCTGCTGACCTTCCCGATTACCATATCTCTAATATAGTGGTACTTGATCTCAACATGCTTGGATCTATCATGAAACACGATTGAGAGAAAGCTTCACACAACTCGATTATCACAATGAATGATAGTAGGCTCCATTGATTGTCCAAACAACTGCGAAGGGAGCTTACGGCCACACCGCTTCTCGAGTTGCCACAAACGCTATATACTCGCCTGTCAATCTGGATGCTTCTTGCACCATGAAATCATAGCAGATCCCAAACTGGCAACAACCGAGGTGCTCTTCTCCGACTGTGACACAACCCTGCCCAATCGTAATCGAAACCATGTAACTCAAGTTTGCATCTCAAGTATACCTCAACCCATATCCAACTGGCTACGCAAGTATCTCGGATATGTTTAGCTGCAACAAGATGTATCTGTCTCGGATCACACATAAAGGCTAAGTGCACTTACTGCATAGCAAATATCAGGTCTAGTGTTAACTAGATACATCAAGGATCCAATCAGTTGTCTGTACAATGTGGGATCCACCAAATCTGAACTAGCTGCAGCCTCCTTCAATTTATGAAGATTGGTCTCCATAGGTGTAGACATGGATTTGCAATCCATCATGCCAAATCTCTTAAGTATATCAATGGTGTACTTCCCTTGACTTAGAATCATACCATCTGTTTTCTGCCAGACTTCTAAGCCAAGGAAGTAGTGCATGAGCCCAAGGTCCTTCATCTCAAATTCAGAAGTTAAATCCTTCTTACATTCAAGAATTAGGTGATCTTCTCCAGTAAGGATTAGATCATCAACATATAAAACCAAATTAATGCATCACCATTGATTACCTTGAAGTAGAGATTTGAATCAGCATCATTCTTTAAGAAGCCCAAACTTGACAGGTACCGATCAATCCTTTCATACCATGCACGAGGAGCCTGCTTAAGACCATACAAGGCCTTCTTCAGCTTACAAACATGAGACTCCTTTCCATGAATCTCAAATCCATCAGGTTGCTCTATGTAAATCTCTTCCTCAATCACTCCATTGAGAAAGGCTGTCTTCACATCCATCTGGTGAATCTTCCATCCTTTAGATGCATCAATAGCAATGATGGTTCTGACAGAAATGTAGCGAGCAATAGGAGCAAAAGTCTCATCATAATCAACTCCCTCTTTCTGAGAAAAGCCATGAGCCACAAATCTTGCCTTGTACTTCTCTATGCAGCATGCTTAATCTTGAATAGCCATTTAGAAGATACCACTGACTTGCCCTCGGGTCTAGGAACAATATCCCAAACATCATTTTTAAGAATTGACTGATACTCCTCTGTCATAGCATCTCTCCAAACTTGAAGACTAGATGCTTCCTCAACATAGGTAGGCTCAGATTCTATAATCTGACTCATCAAGACAACATAACTGGAGAACTTATGTGGCCTTTTGCTTTCTCTGAATGTGCCTCTAGGAGCTGCAAAGCTTTCAGCCTCTTGCATAGTGCGACTAGCCCATAGAGGTCTCTTTCTCCCAATAACAATGTCAGTAGGTCCATCAGTAGGTTCCAAGGGTTCAACTGGATCAAGATCTTCCTTTGGTTCCATAGTCTCCCTCTGAATCTCAGGAGTATGGTCAACTTCCATATCCTAAGGAGACTCTTCATTATCAATCTCCATATGAATCCCTCTGGATTTTCTGAATGCAATATCTTCCTCGAATGTGACATCCCTACTGATCTCTATCACCTTCTGACCTGGAATGTAGATTCTGTATGCTTTTGAGTTTTCACTGTATCCCACAAATATTCCCTTCTTGCCAGAAGGCTCTAGCTTGGTTCTCTTTTCTTTGGGAGCATGAACATAGACAGGACAACCAAAGATCCTCAAGTGACTGACTTCAAGCTTCTTCCCTGTAAAGGCTTCTTCTGGAGTCATATTCTCCAAGATCTTATGAGGACTTTTGTTCTGAACATATATAGCTGTCCTGGAAGCTTTTGCCCATAGGAAGGTTTGCAAATCTTGATTATGGATCATGGCCTTTGCTGCTTCCACAATCGTTCTGTTCTTTCTTTCTGCAACACCGTTTTGTTGAGGATTATAGGGAACACAGAACTCCCTCTTAATCCCTGCATCAATACAAAAATTCCGAAAACTACCAGAGGTGTATTCTCCACCATTGTCAGATCTAAGGACTTTAATTCTTTTACCAGAAAGATTTTCTACCGAGGCTTTAAACTCTTTAAACCTATCCAATACTTCCTCAGATTCTTTAGATTTCAAAAAATAAATCGAAGTCTTCCTAGAGTGATTATCAATGAAAAGAACATAATACAAAAAACCACTCGAAGAAGGAACAGACATTGGACCACATAAATCAGAATGAATTAGGTCTAAAATACACTTAGATCTATTTTCTCTACTATGAAAAGGGGCTTTTATGTTCTTACCTAATGCGCAGCCCTTGCATGTGCCTTCGTGCTCCTGGTTGAACTTAGGAAGGCCCGTTACCATCTTCTCCATAATAGGTAGGGCTCGGAAGTGTAAGTGAGCCAATCTCCGATGCCAAAGATCACAAAGACTTGAAGAGTCATGAACCAAAGCTTGAAGAGAATGTGAGCAAACCTTGTAAAGGTTATCATGTCTAACTCCAATTACTTGAGCATCCTTGAAGCTAGAGTTCTGCATCCATACTAGAACTTTGCCTTTGGAAAAGGCAACTTGATATCCTTTATCTTCCAATGCTGATATAGAAATAAGATTGCGCTTGATTCCAGGAACATAAAGTACATTACCCAAATGAAGTGATATGCCGGAATCCAAGTGAAGTGTAGAGGTCCCAATTCCTTTCACGGAATAGCTAGCATCATCTCCAATGATGACTTGTTCTGAAGACTCCTTCTCCACCAAACTTGATAAGTGCTCCTTGAAACCGGTGATGTGTTGTGAAGCACCACTGTCGATTATCCAGGTGTTGGTGTCGGAAGGTACACTACTTGATAACGCTGAATAGAACAAATATTCACTTGAATCCTTTTGAGGAGAGGCATCATCAACATCCGCAACTGTGGCCTGCTGCTTAGGTCTAGTTGGGCAATACTTGGCGAAATGCCCAAACTTATCACACCTAAAACATTGAATCTTGGACATATCCCTCTTCTTCTTGGATGGAGGTGCATCATCATTTCCCTTGTCCCTATTTCTTTTGAAGAATCCTTTCCTTCCCTCTTTTCCTTTCTTCTTTGAAGTATGGGAGGCGAGAACATGAATATCTTCATTCCTTGAACTTTGACCAATGCCTCTTGCCATCAACCTAGATTCCTCTTGAATGCAATTAGATCTTAGGCGATCAAACTTAGGCAATTTTGACCTTGCACTGATTCCCTGAATGTATGATTCCCAAGACAAAGGCAGCCCATTGAGAGCAAGCATAGTCAGATCCTTGTCTTCAACCATATGCCCAATCGTTGAGAGCTGATCTCTCAAATTTGAAATCCTCATGAAGTATGCAGTAACAGATTCTCCCTTTGACATCTTCACATGATGTAATTGATGCTTTAGTGCAAGGGCTCGGCTGCTATTGTTGACTTCGTACATCTCTTCCAAGGTCTTGAGCATATCTCTTGCTGTCTTCAACTTAGAGATGATAGGAACAATATGATCCTTGACAGAGTCAACCAGAATCTTCATTGCTTTGATGTCTTTCTTCAGCCACTCCTTTTCTTCTTCCTCCTCAGGTTCAGAAATGCTAGACTCCACGAACTCACCCAAATCATTTTCACGCAAGGTGAGCATGATCCTAAATCTCCATGAAGTGAAATTAGTTGCACCTTCGAGTCTATCTTCAACCTTCAAGCCATTCACCATCTTGACTTCAAGGGTATAAGTGAGCAACAAAGGTATATTGATCAGCAATAATCTGATCACGATCCTCAAACCCGCTCTAATACCATGTAAATTTTAGGTGAACAGATTAAATGCACAGGAAATAATTCAAAAAACAGAAACAATAACACAGCAGATACCCTGGGAAAACCCTCCTCTTGAGGGAGAAAAACCCAGCAGCAAAGATCTCTCTTATATTTAATATAGTAGTGACAACAATTCACTTTACAATGAGGCCGAACACAAGGCCAGAAATCAGAACCTTCACTGGATACAAGGAACAGATACAGACCTCACTTTCAGACAGTATAATTCAGACCTTCAAGAGTATTCGCCACTCAGCATTAGATAGCCTTCAATCTGTACTGGAACAAATCGCAATATGTTCTTGTAGTGCCTGAAAGAATTCTCTTGGCAGTTCACACTTGAAGGAGTTCGCACTTGATGATTTGCAATCTCTGAACTTGATGATTCGCAATCTGCTAACAAGGAATTCACACTTGCAAAAATTCGCACTAGAAGATATATCACACATGAAGGTAATTCGCACTTTCTTGATGATCTTGCAAAGGACGGATGATCTTGTATATATACAACTTAGAGAGGTCGCACCTCTTCATATCATGAGGTTGGCTAGAATAAGCACAATTACAAATCATAAATGATGTCGGCCAGAATAATATTAATTTCAAATCATAAGGATGTCGGCCTCAAGAATATTATTGGAGATTACGCCAAGGAGAGAAATCGTATATAATATGTATGAAGTCGGCCTCATACAAATCTTTAAATATAGCCTCTTCAAAACTCGAGTCAAGTATATATAAATTAAATAGCCTTTTGGCTATCATTTAATTTATCCAACTGGAGTATTATATCGACGCTGTTATGTTATCATTAACAATTTGGTGGTAAATGTGGTCTTGAACTGATCCTTGTCCTTTATCCAAACTTGCTTGTAGTTGGATAAACCATCTAACAATGAGTACATTGTTGAACTGGCTAGCTTTTGTAGAATTTGGTCCTTTGGGGGGATGAGATAGTGATCATTGAGCGATGCCCGCTTACGATCAAAGAACTCTACACACAAGCAGATCTCACCGTTCTTCATTGGAGACCCATGTAGAATGGGTGATAGGGAAGATGATCTTGGCTTTCATCATCTTTGTGAGCTCCTTTTGCATCATTGGTTTGATGTAGGGGGGCATTGGTGGTTGTTTTTGTGGCATGGATCATGCAAAGTTCAATAGTATTTTGTATGACATCCTTGTCATACACCTTGAGCACACTATAGGACCAGGCTCATGTACCTTTGAATGCTCAAGAAAGTTTTAAAGGAATCTTGAAAACCATCTGTCTATGCATGTAAAGTTACAACAATTTCATTAACAAGGAGATTCAAACTGGGGTTCTCCAAACAATCAAAAAGTAATTTATATATGTCTAAATGTTACTGTAAGACACTTAATGGACTTGATAATCACTATAACAAACATGTATAGGAGCATTTTCTGACTTGCAAAATCATGAATGCTCTAAGAAAATTATGGACAATTTTTTTTTCGAATCACCCCTTTAAATACCGCTCAGAATAACACTAATAATTACCTCCACTCAACTTGAACCGATGATAGTAAAAAACAGTGGGCATTTAAATTAGGGCTTAAACTATTCATTATTTCTTCTTTTCTGTTGAAATAGCCTTATTATTTGTGTATGTCCAGAAACAATAGAGCTAAATACGTAGTGGTCTTCATTTTTATGCATTTTTAAAGATTGAAAACATATTCCTATGGTGAGGCATACCCTGAATTGTACCCTGGTTTTTTTTTTCCTCTTGCCATGTAGTTAGAAATTAGAATTGTAAAATTATAAAAAAAGTTCAACATTATTCAATTTCAAAAAACTATCAAAATATTATATACAAAATCAAATACATCAGGAATTTTTATCATTAGGGTTTGATTGTTTCTATCAGGCTGTTAGTGGGATCTTTCTCAAAGGTTTGTTACTCATGACAACATTGCTGGATTGGTTATCATTAGGGTTTGATTGGCTTTATCAGGCTCCAAGTGGGGTTTATCCCAATTGTTAAGTGTGGTTTTAGATTGTATGACACAATGGATATGATGATTAAGGGAAGAAGGTGGCTGCTTGTGTGCTGAACTGTCAGGTCACAGTGCACTTGAAGCACTTTACCACTTGAAGCACTTTACCATTTTTTCTAAACAACAAAAGGCTCATTCTGACTCAAAAGGAAGAAAGGACATTGAGGATTTTTGTTGCAGAACAAGAGAAGAGTTGACCAGAAAGCTTAAATATCCATTACGAACTACACAAACATGAAGCTATTGGATACTGACATTGTACATTATCAACTAAATCAAATGTATTCCCTAGGAAACAAAGAGAATAAAAGCTTTTAACAAAGCATTCATTGACTCAACCCTAAGATCTGATCATGTATGTAGTGTTTCCACATCTTGTATTATAATGTATAATTCATTGTTGAATACATATTAAGTGTTGACAAATTGCTAGTCCTGAATTACATGTGGTTCATGCAATCTCTACAAATTCTGCACTCAAAACAATCATTTATAAGGAAAAATAAGAAGAGATCATAAATCCCAAAAACTCTAGATCTCAAACATTCCAAACCCAGTACTTTTTCCCCCACGTCAATTTGTTTAATTTTTTATATTAGCAAACTTCCCATCTACATCTGTATTGTACACAAAATTACCCAAATAAATCAAGATCAGGATAAATGGGTGCCTTTTGAAAATGGAAATGTGGCGGGACAGGCACTTGCAACAAATAAAAGAGATTTTCTTTTCAACTGTATACCCTTTCCTTCACAGCTGGAACTTTTTTCGTTGTAAAAAACTGACAACCATGGATTTATAGCATATTCATTGTACTGTAGAGGAGACAGAGCCATTAAAATTGCAGTAAATAAGCATGGGCATTATACAGAGAGTGAGTAGAATTAAACTCAAGCATTGCCCCATTAAATTTTTCACTTCACTTGTCAATATCTACAGGCTGCATTGTTCAACCATTTTTGCATCTTCCAGGCTGTCAATTGAGTTCTGTAGTTGTACCTGCAAGGAATGGCCACATGTCAAAATCTCAGCTTCTTATGGTTGATCAATAGTTGCAAATACCTCCCAACTGTCAATCACAAACTGTAGATGCATGCGAGCTCATTCTTATTGACAGAGGGAATGCCTATCAGTATAACAAAGCCATGTAAAGGCTTAAGATTTTTACAGAAGAACAGATAAAAATAAACCAAAAGGATAAACATTGCTTCTAGAGGATACAAGCAAGGATGAGTATTTATCTAAACACACTGATACAAAGGTTTGCAAAATAGCTGGAGAATTCTGCTTATTAAATTAAGTTCTATTTAGTTTCTTGTCCAATTTCTGTTGCTTCCTTTTTTTTTGATAAGCAAACTGCGATTGTGGGGCTGCTCCCTTTTGATTAAAAACATAAAGATGAAAATACATTTCAGTTCGCTGGATTATAATAGAGATCCAGTCTTGTCACCTTCGACAGGGATTTATAAACAATTGCCCCCATTGTTACAAAATTCTTCCTATTTTCTAATTGTATATCCTGTTATCTAAGACTACTGAGTTTAAACAAAAATGTCTTGAGTTCATTCATATTACAATATTTTTATCTTCTGAAACAATTATCAATATCCAGCAAAGCAGTACCATGATAGTTGTCCTCCTCCTCAGAGATATTGATCCGCAGAGAAATCATCCATTCAATCCCAGGCTCCTTGATTAGTCCCATGGCTTGTTTTAGGAACTCAACAACTTTTTTGGCTTTGTGGCACCTTTTGTTCTCCATTGCAGGGTTGCTAATCATGATAAACAGCCTCTAGGCACCTGAAGTTGAATTCTTTGGCAAAGGAGTGCCATCGTCAATTGGAGTGCCTCATTTTAGAGCTGCGACCTGCAACAGCTCATTAAAACTGCCCAACACATGCTTCTTGACCAGAGATTTAATCAATTTTCTCACCATTTCCTTGTCCTCACCCAAATCAAGAAAACCGCCACGAACATAGAGGAAATATCGGTATGCAACCAGAAACTCCTCACCTAGGACCCGTTGGACAGCATACAAAAGCAAACTAGAACAGGTTTTGAAGACTTTCTTAAGCCTTAATTCTGAAATTATCCTCACCCAGAAACTCCTCACCCAGGACCTAGGACCCATTGGACAACATGCGAAAGCAAACTAGAATGGGTTTTGAAGGCTTTCTTAACCTCAATACCAAAATTACCCTAAAAAATGCCATTTGGACCCTCACATGTCAATCTAACAGTTGTATCCATTTTCCAACTGTTGATGATGTTTGGCAGAATGAAGAGCTAACATTTGGCTTCAAGATAAATCCTTAAACGACATACCACCTCATAAGGACCCGGGAGATGGTATCGATGACCACCTTTATTAAGCCCATGCTGAGATCATATTTCACCTTAAGCGAAGGTCTGAATTGCCAAACAATAATTTCGATGTATATCAAATCTCCAGAGATAATCTCTGGTAATGATTGGCAGCTGGATTATAGTTTTACATTTAAATAAGAATGAAGCTTTTCTTAGTCTTTGACTAGCAGACTTAGCTTCTTTTCTTCTTTCATTTCAAAAGTGTAGTTAGCAAGATAATCTGTGGCTGGATCAGCCTTCCTATATGTATGTTGGGCCGTGAAGGAGTTTAAATTGTTGATGAATGGCCAATCGTATAATAGTATGTTATTGATTTTCCAGCTATCAGCCTTCCACTTCTTAATTGAATTTATATTATTCATGGAATCTCATATTTCTACATTGCTTTATTCGAGATGATGGCAAGTTTGGAGGCCAAGCACCAACACTTGAGCCTCAGCTTTGTTGTTTGTTCCTTCAATTTTTAATGACACAGCAGCTATGAAGTTTCCCTGATACGAGCCCTGCCTCTGATTGACCTGAATTGCCTCTTGAAGCATCATCAATATTCAACTTGACCCATCCACTTGGAGGATATTTCCATTCTATTTCTTTTCTAAGTTTTATTGTCGAATGGACTCTGCACACCCCATACACTGGGGAAGTTGCTTCCTTTGTTCATTACTGCATACCTCTTTTAGGAAAATTCATATTTCTGTTAAAAAAATATAAGAACAGATTTATAGTTTTAAGTTCATGATTTTATCTAGTTTCAGCTTATATCTCAGTTTGGGTCATAATGTCTTGCAACATACTTTTACTTAGAAATGAAATTTTGTGTTTTTCTTGTCAAACTAGAACCCCTAGGCAACAATGTAGCACTCTATGTCAATCCTTTCAAACATATTGCTGAGATTCACTTTACTTCTTTGATTAACTTAGAATTGTTACCTGTAGTGATCAAATCGTCAACACAAATCTTGAAGATAATGGTATCACCATACTTTATCTTGATCTCTATTCAACAATCTTGTCATCCTTAACAATTAAACTAGTCTGGTTTCACAAATAACTTTCTTGTTAGGAGAAAAGTTTATAAGTTATCTTGGGAAAACAATTTTTACTGACAACAATATCCTTTTCTAAGAAGAGACTCACGGTGTTCATGATGCTATTTGGAACATACATTTTATGTCATTAGTTGGTGTCAAGGCAATCCCTAAAGCATGTGAAGCACGTAAATTGAGCAAATTTACTACATTTTCTTATTTATTCAAAGGACTTTTGGATGACTTTGTGGCTCCATTGGCCAAAGTCCAATAAAATCCAGGGAGTATCCCATACTTAAAGGACATCAGATACAAGTGTAACTCCCAGTTTCTGAGCATGCACCTTTTCAAGTAGAACCTTTAATATAGGTGCTGGTTCCTCTGATATCACATTTTGTTTTTTTCTGGAAAATTTAATTTATTCTTTCAACTTGCATAACTGTACATTATATATTTTTCCTCTCAAATATTTTTGTTATCTTCCTGATTGGTTGCAGGGAGAACTCCCTACATCCTTTGATGCACCAATGAATATGCTTGGGACAATTCAGGTGGATTTACATATTTTCTTCCAAATCATTTTCTAGTAGTGAATCCAGTGTGATGATTAACAAGCAGCCTCTTTTCTATCATGCTCCACACAGTCTCAGAAAACTGCTGAGTTTCTATTAGATTTGAGGGTGAGCTCGATTTTGTGCAGCCCTCACTTTGCTGCCTTCAAAACAGCTGAGGCCATAGCACAGGTTGATACTTTTTGTAAAATTGTGAAGTGTTTCAGATACCAGTTGATTGAACAGGAAATGATTGTGATTTTCAAGTTTGGGATTTTCAGGTACAGGAAGCTGCAGATTGCTTGGGAGCAGATTGTGTACCTCGATATGTGGAAATTAAACAATTGCAGGAACTTGGAGATAAGTCTTGGGAAGTATTTCCAGTAAGTACCAAATCAGACTGGTTTTTATAATTTGATTTGAGTCTTTGACTACAGAGTCTTGTCATAGTGTGCAGAAGGTAGTTATGGTCAGCATTTCTCTTGTTATTTGGATTTCCACATGGATATAGATGCAAAAAAGGTCTTAATGCTGTAGGCAGATGTGCCAAATGTCTTAAGATATTGATTTTATAGTGTTTCTGTTCCAAATTTTTACATTGTAAACAATGCATTTATCTGAAAGAGTGTGAAAATGAGAAGTATGTAAATAGCTGTAATTTGGTATTTATTTAATCATTGCAGGACCAGTTACAGAAACAAGTGGGTCAGTTTGGCAGGTGGCAAGACTACTTGCAGCAAAACTGCAATAACCTTGAAGACACATTTTCAAATTTTTGGGATAGGAATGGGGAAGCTTGGAATAGTCTAAGGGAGCACTTGGGAAACCTGCAAAAGGATGCTTCTAGTCCTGAGAGGAATGTTATAGTTGTAGGCCATGAAATAGTAAATATTGGAATTCTCTGTCATTGCCTTGGTTTTGAAAAATCCTCCATTGCTTCCTTTCATCTTGATACAGGTAGTATTAGCATTATTGACTTCCCTGATGGTCCTAATGGGAGAGGGATTGTTCGATGTCTTAACTATACAGCGCATTTGGGCAGGTGGTCAGTACCTGTCACAAGGCCAGCTATGGCTGAGGAAGAGTTTTGATAAAAAGGAAAGTATTATTCTGATGCTTTTATTCAATGCCAGTAGCTTGGCATTGTAAACAATGTTTCCTCAACTAATGAGTTACAGCTGTTGCTGTATTAATATATGCTTTATTTGATTCAAATATGTACCTTGCACGATCTAGCTTCCTAGCTAACCAAGACATCTTATAATCATTCCCATATAGGCTTCTATACAGACTATACTGCACCAAACACCCAGGCATATCCAAAATGCTGATATAAGCAACACTTGACATCACAACTGTTGTCCCTTTTTATCAAAAGCATCCAAACGATCAAGACATACAAAGATCTGGTGACAAGAGTTCTAGAATATATGTATTACATACCTATTATGATCAAATGCATATGTATGTAAATGTCAAAGGCTTCTGTAAAATTTTCATGGTAGGTGGGATTCAAACCTTGGACCTTTCATTTGCTGCTGGGCTGCTCTGCCACTGAGCTACCAGTCCTTACAATCTGGTATGTGGATTCTTTTTTAAATCCCCCCTTCAACCTACACTTTAAAGCTTGTGGTCACTACCCTGGCTTTGATACCAACATAAAATTCCATGGACCAGTTACAAGCTGAACCTAGGACCTCCCTTTTGCTGTTGGGCTGCTCTACCACCGAGCTATTGATCCTTTATAGTTGGAGTGGATTGATTCTCCAACCACTCCAAATTTGGGTATTGAAATTCTTTCAGCTGAATCAGTAAAAGGATTACATAGTTCTTTACTTGGTCCTATGTAGAAGAGAGGAGGTGCTACCCCTAATAAAGTTAAAACTTGAGTTATTTCCCCCATTTCCCTCTAATTAGGGCTTCCGTGCAAAATTATGCAATTAACTAATTAGTGCAAATAGAACCATTTGCAAGGTGGTATTTCATGTTTCTAAGTGCCAAACATCATTCGCCATGTGCAATAAGGGATTCATAACTATGTGACACATTCAAAGGACAAATATTGCATCCAATCATAGACCATGTGACACTTTTATTGCATCATCTGACGTGATCCATTGCCAGTGTATATTATTTTTCTTGCAGCAAATAAATTTATGCAAATTGAAATGCAATGAAATTTTTTCCACAGTTTGGCAGCCTCATGTCAATAACATGGCTTTGGTTTAAGGATTTGTTCATTATGTGAATCAATAATTGCAGCTATTGGGCTTAAAGCTCATATGCTTCTCTTTCTGACTAATTCTTTTAGATATGACGCTCTATCAAAACTATAAAGGTGAAGAGTTTTCCCAAATGAAATATGCTAGCCAATTTTTTTTGAAAATTACACAACACAGCCAGCACTTGGCCAACTTGATTAGCGTTAGCGCTAAATCCAAAACACTATCAAAGCAACTCTAGCCAAGAATGCGCCCTAAAACCATTTAAGGAAGAGGGGTGGGCATATGGTCAGAGGATCTCTAGGATTCAACTCGGAACAAAAATTGAATGCAACTAAACTGAAACAAACTCAACATCAAGAATGTGCACTCAAGATCCCAGTGAGGGCGAGGTGCTAACATATGATGGAGTCATTAATTGAAACTGAAACAATTAGGTGGATAACCAGCCATAGGAACTCATACTAACTAATTCTTCCGCTGCGGTGGGCATCCACGTAAAGTGGGGATTCACCACTTGATAGTGGGTACAAAGAGAGATACAATTTCAATTATCCACACTGGCGGTAAACCATCCAGGGGTACTTAATATGAAATTAAAGAAATAATTGCAGCAATAAAGGACTGGAACAGTACTATTGTTTACAGTCTTACAATATGGAGAAAGAGTTGCAAATTACATGAGAATTACAATAGATTCAAAGTACCATGATACCGGATGATTCCATGTTAGACATTAACAATAAATGATGAAGAAAGGACTGGAGATTCGAACTTAAACAAGTCTGATGTAAAATAGCAATTTTGGAAATGAATAACCAGCAACTGTGAAACCAATTAAATGCTCATAATTTCACCAAATTACCTCCGAATTGAGTGATGTCTTTAGCAGAAGCCTTCTAGGAGGTAGGCGCCCAAAATCAGATCACAAAACAGCATCAAAACTCAGCATACAATTCTAGCACGAATTCCAATGCTTTCAAGAATGGTACGACCCTCTTTGAGGGGCGATTTTGACATTAAAAATCAGCAACTCAAAACAAAAATCTGAAAACTTGTGGAAGGGGTCACCCAAAGCATAAAAATCAGATTCTCAAATGCCCAAAAGAAAATAAAAATTAGTCACAAAGTTGTATACAAATTCGACTTTCAACTGTGACTGTATCAACAACTTCAAAACTGGGAATTTCATCAAAATCTTCAACTGTTGAGCTCAATCTGCTAGTCTGATTTGAGAAGCAGCAAATGTCCAACTAGGTGTTGTATTTCAAACACGAAATTGGTGAGAGGCTAGGCGGTAGCATCCTCAAAGCAAAATATCAATTGTCATTTCAACAACATAACTTTAGCATAATTTCATAGATACCAAATGCTGGAGCAAACTTCATTTTTATAGAAAAGAAAAAGACTCATCAACTTCCCTCCAAGGCACGCCAAAAGCCACAGGAGAACTTTTCAAATTTCCAAAAATATAAATCCTTCAATAAAATGGCGTCCCACTTTCCAAAGCATTAAAGACATTAATAAATATTTAATTCTTCCTTTTATGAATGCGTCCCCCTTCAAGTCCACCTTTTAAGAACAACTTGAAGATATTTCACTAAGCCAAGGGGGTCAACAACAAAATAGAACATTAATGCCTTGTAATTAAAAACATGCGACAAATACTGCATATTGAATTCTGCAACAAAAATACCAACTGCTCCAACAAGAAAAGAACACACTGAAGCACTGCCAATAGGACCACTGCTAAGAATAGTAGTAAAAACCCAGAAAAATGCCTCAAACCTCCAAGCAAGGAAACCCTAAATTTACCTCAACAAGCCCACAGGCCTCTGGAATAGGCTGAAGAGTAACTGAGTTGATCACTGGTGAGAAGGGGACATTACACCAAATTACATTTACTTGAACAAAATTGTAATGGTCTAACTCAACAAGATAGCATTGAAATGCTAAACCTATCATGACAGCTTTCAGTATTCATCTTTCTATGATACTCAGCTCACACCCACATAAACTAACAACATTTTTATCCCTTGTAACCTAAAACTGATTTCCAAGACTAATGTCTACAAACCAAAATATGAGAGTTATGATAAAAAAGAGAGTATAGATTATCAAATAAAGCATCCTTAAACTAAAGCGTTCAAATGGAAGGTAAAAGAAAATACATAAAGATGCTTGCAGTATTTGTTATGTCATGGATCCAACAGTTGTAGTTATTGTCAATATTTATCATGTGAAGGAAAAGGGTAATAAAATAATATCAATCTTCAAGAAAAAGTATAGTTCTACATCAATAGTCTGCAACGAGCAAAAGGATACAGGGATTATCTACTACATTTTTTGCCGCTCTTGCAAAAATTAGAATATATATAGTATACACCCACATTTATCCACGATAAATTTTTTTATATTAAGAGAACTGGAAATAATTGCTGTAAAAACCAGTCAAATTCATTAGCCACAGTACAAGATCAACTGGGTAAAATTGATGAGAACCAACTGTAGCCTCTCCATTATCCTCCACCTGATGCAAAACTAGATGATATGGTAGAAGCAAGAACGTTTAGTATACAAATCAGAATTCAACGGGATTAGTATTGCTTCATGTTTAAGGAAGTTCTTGTACACAAAACACACTATTTTAAATTGATGAGAACCAACTGTAACCTCTTCGCTATCCTCCACCTAATGCAAATCTAGATCATATGACAGAAGCAAGATCATATAGAGATCAGAGCTCAATGGGATTAGTATATTGTTTTATAATCAAATTTTAAGTATAGTTATTTTACACAAAACAAACACTATTTTAAATTGATGAGAACCAACTGTAGCATCTCCATTATCCTCCACCTAATGCAAATCTAGATAATATGACAGAAGTAAGATGTTACATATACAAATCAGAACTCAGTGGGATCAGTATTGCTTCTTGCTCAGTTCAAGCACTATTTTAAATTGATGAGAACTAACTATAGCCTCTCTGTTATCCTCCACCTAATGCATATCTAGATGATCTGACAGAAGCAAGATGTTACATATACAAATCAGAGCTCAATGGGATTAGTATTGCTTGCTCAAATCAAGCGTTATGTTAAATTAATAAGAACCAACCATGGCCTATCTGTTATACTCCATGTAATTCATATCTAGATGATATGACACAAGCAATATCATTACATTTACAAATCAGAGCACAAAAGCGTAAGTATTGCTTCTTGTTTCATAATCAATTTTTAAGTAAAATATTTGTACACAAAACAAGTAATATTTTATGATCCTGGAAAAAAAATTGTGGCTCTCAAAGATGGTTAAGTCCCTTGCTCAGACTAGTTTATGATAGTCTGCATGCAAAGCTCTTTGAAACCATGGCAGACTCAGTGGATTTGGTAAGAGATGGAATTAAAGAGATTTAATAATAATTATGCTTGCAGTTTTGTTGCTAGATATGTCTTTGTTTCAACTTCTGATTACATAGCAAGACATTAAATAGAATTCATCTTGGTAAGTTGTTTTGTGGATCAAGAACTACAAGACATTCAAAATATTGTTTCAGGTTTCTTATCATAATACAGTGAAATGTTATTTCAACACAAGAACAATATGAATCCTTACCATAGTTTAATAAGGATCGCAGAGCATTGGTTTTGACAACAATAGGATAGGATAGACGATTGCCTAAAAGAACATCAAAACAAGACGAGAGAAAAAATCAATAACTAGCGAATCTAAAACCCAAATCTTAGTATAGGTTGATGTTCTGTAAAAAATATTTTTTTTGGGGATCCATGGCTCTTTGCTACGCCACTCTTCTGTAAAATTTGTCTTCCTGTTTAATAAATGAACATTTTATTTAAACAAAAAACAAAATTTTATGAAATAAATAATTTGGAAGAGCAATCAAATATGATCCGCTGGGCTGGTTAATGAGGAAAGAATAGAGGATGACTAAGACTAGGGCCCAGGTTTAAATCTTGGCGGGCTGAGAGATTCAAATTATCTAGGATGAGTTTGACCTTAAATGCCAAATGATACAAAAACATAACAAGTTCAATTCATAGCTTGTCCATAAAGCATGCACCAGGTCTACGACAACTAGGATTCTTACGAGCCTAAGTAAGTACACTTAATCAACTACAAGGTCATCAGTTTAACTTGTTGGAAATAAAATAAAATATATTAACATGTCATAGTTAAGGCTTTCTCTAATATTAACAATCTATATCCGTTGCAAACATGCCATTCGGAAACTGAAATGCACAAAAATTCCACATTCTACAATGGTGTTTTCCTGAATGTTGTCTTGAGAAGGGAACCTTATTTCAAGAACGTCCTAGAGATTTTCTAGTAGCAGGCTGTCAGCTTCCTTTCAACCAAACTATCACCCTATCACCTTCTTACGACACCTTTAGCGTCATGAAATTTGAGATTGTAGAAAACCTGCTAATTATGAATGAATCATCTTAATGTTAAACAAAACTTTTAAATAATTCTTATGATTATTTGCTACGCCCTTAATATTAGTGTACATCGGGTTATGAATAGTTGGCTTGTGGCTATCTTAACTCTCTATTAAGTCATATTATCATTAGTATATTGTTATTTAGTTGTTTAGGTTGGCCTAAGACTTATATAGGTGTGTCTAAGTCGGCCTAGGTGATATCCTAGGCATAAATAGGTATATATAGGAGGTTGTGAGTCTTATTTCATCATCAAGTTGTGAAGCGTGTTCTCATTAGAGATATTTGGAGGTTTTCCCCCCTCGAAATGGCTTGTTATTCTTAGTTATTATCAAGTATTTGTAGCATATTTTATATCATATTCTTCTATTGTGCAAGTTATTTCATAACAAGTGGTATCAGAGCCATTGTACTCCCAAAATAATATCTGTTGCACCCATGGATATCACATACATGTTGAGCACTCTATAATCTGGACACATGCGCCAAGTATCATCCTTCTCACGTACCATCACCATAGGCGAGGAGTAAGCACAAGATTCTCATAGAGTTGCATGAGTCTCTAGTTGGTGGTCATTCAGGATTTTTGAAGACATATCATCGAGTCAAGCAAGATTTTTTTTTGGGAAGGGCTAAAAGGTGATGTTAAAAATTTGTGGCTGAATGTTTGGTTTGCCAAAGGAATAAAGGGGAGACAATTAAGACACCAGGTCTCTTGCAACCCTTATATATCCCTAGCCAACAATGGGAAGAGGTATCCATGGACTTCATCATAGGGCTTCCCAAATCTAAAGGTCATAATGTCATCATGGTAGTAGTTGATCGCCTCACTAAATATGTACACTTCATTGCATTATCACATCCTTTTGCAGCAAGTGTAGTGGCAAAAGCTTTTTTGGAGAATATCCAAAAGCTACATGGTACACCTAAGGTTATTGTTAGTGATCGTGATCCTATCTTCACTAATCACTTTTGGAAAGATTTATTCTCATGTTTGGGTACTCAATTGATTCATAGCTCTTCATACCACCCTCAATCAGATGGGAAAACTGAGGTTGTTAATAAGTATTTGGAAGGATATCTACGTTGTTTCACTTCAGAGAAACAGTCTCAATGGGTCGATTGGCTGCCACTTGCAGAATGGTGGTATAACACTTCTTTTCATAGCTCAAAAAATGTCTCCATTTTTGGCACTTTATAGATATCATCCTCCTTCCATCACATCATCAATAAAGGTGTCACCAAGAGTTCAGGCAGTAGAAGACTACTTGCTTCATCAACAACAAGTACTTTTAGGACTCAAGGAGAATTTAGCCATGGCACAAAATCAAATGAAACAAGCAGACCAACATCGTAGTGAAAAAAGTTTTGAAGTTGGGGATTGGGTCTTCTTGAGATTGCAACCTTATAAGAAAATCTCACTAAAGCAACAAAAAAAGAATAATAAGTTGTCTCCAAGGCATTATGGTCCATACCAAATCATGCAAAGATCGGTAGTGTTGCCTACAAGCTAGAGTTGCCACCAACAACAAAGATACATCCAATTTTTCATATTCCCTGTTTGAAGAAGGTAATTGGGCATAATATTCCAACTCAAACAACACTACTAGAGCTTGATGAAGGAAGAATCATTTTGGAACTAGAGTGCATTCGTCAAACACGCACAAAGAAGTCGAGGAATAGAACTCACTCAGTATCTCATCCAATGGAAGAATTTACTAGTTGAAGATGCCACATGGGAGGACAAGGAGTTCATTCAAAAGAATCCAAACTTGATTAACATTGAGGACAATGCTTCTTTGAAGAAGGGGGGCATGCTACGCCCTTAATAATAGTGTACATTGGGTTACGAATAGTCGGCTTGTGGCTATCTTAACTCTCTATTAGTCATTATCATTAGTGTATTGTTATTTAGTTGTTTAGATTGGCCCAAGACTTGTGTAGGTGTGTCTAAGTCAGCCTAGGTGATATTCTAGGCATAAATAGGTATATATAGGAGGTTGTGAGTCTTATTTCATCATCAAGTTGTGAAGTGTGTTCTTATCAGAGATATTTGGAGTTTTGCCCCCTCAAAGTGGCTTGTTATTCTTAGTTATTATCAAGTATTTGCAACATATTCATATCATATTTTTCTATTGTGCAAGTTATTTCATAACATTATTTTTGATTAAGGGTAGAAGAGGGTTTTAGAAAGTGCCCAAATCTTACATCAAATAATTTCAACAATCAACACAAAGATAGTTACAAGGAACAAACAATATTAAGGTTATAAACCAACAACCACTATGCTAAACACCACTTCACTAGAGGTGACAAAACAACACAAAATATACTACCCAAAAGACAAGGAACCAACAAAATCAAGGCAGTTTGAAGCCATATCTTTGTAGAGAGCTCTAGACACTACCAACAACCCTACCCATATACTCATTGAAACATATTTTCTACTTGGTTGTTCCCTCTCTTTTAATTGTTGAACCTAAATTAGAAGAATTGAGAGGGCTTCTAGAAAACCTCCCATCTAGTTCTATTTTCCTTATTTGTAGAGGGTGAGTAGGTGAATGCCAAATCACTCATATTAGGCTATTGACAATTTCTTCCTAGATTGCATTAGCCAAGCTCTCACTAGTAATAGCCCACTCCCTAAAATCCACCTCTCGAATCCTCACATCTAAATGCCTCTTGCCAAAAGTCTTAGAACAAGAAACATTATTACTAATTTATTTAGAGTTAGTCCTAATCGAAGAGGGGCAAACCTCCTTGCCTCTGTTTGGCAAGGAAAATTCTTCAATAGTTTGAGGGTGACTAAGCTACCTTTTTTCTTTCTTTTCCTCTAGAAGTTATGATTCCTCCTATTGTTCAAGCAAACATTAGTCAAGTGGATTACTTGAGGCACCTTTGGCACACAATTGAGGAAATCACCGTAAACAATCTATTGCACCCAATATCCCAATTTAAAAGAAGGTGATTGAAGAAGGAAGCACCTTATCCCAAATCTCATTTATACAAAATATTGCAAACAATTATGGTTTTTGGATTTGGTTAATACATTGAAAGCTATGACCTAAGGAAAAGAATTAGCAATACCCATCAAAACCTCCTCTCAAAATTTGAATGGCAAGCTTGGGACCCTAACCCAATTTGGGACTTTGCTAATTCATTTCTTTTTAGGATCAAAACTTGATTTCCACTTTTAAAGTTAAAGCCCTAACTTAGCAAGAAACCATGGGCCATTTAATAGAGTCCAAATACAATTTTCACGGTTCATAAAGGTGATAAAAATAATCCATTAATCAAAGTTGAGATCTCGACCACATAGTATCCAATTTCTTTGAGCTCATTTAAAAAAAAACATTAATGTTTAGCCTAGCTCCTAAAATTTTTCCAATAAGAAAATTCTCCATCCTAAAGGATGACCTTTCTACAATCGAATCAAGAACCCTAAGAATCATGCCGTTGCTTTCCCCAACTGGTTCCAAAGACAAATTGAGTAGAAATAGAGTAAGACTTACATTTAACAACTTTACCTTAGGATTTCTTCAAAAGAAGCCGACTAATGATGTGTACAACATTAACAAGCTCACGAGATGCCACATGCCTATCCTTCTTTGCCTTTAAACATTGAGTGCTAGAGTCACAAGGACCTTGCAACACAATTGCCACATCTTTAAGCCCATTCGACTTCAACACCTCCAACTCACTATGCACCTCACAACCAAAACTTTCAACTGCCACCAATGCCTTTACTATCCTTGAAACATGAATCACTTGACAATCCTTTAAAATTTTCCAAGTGAAACCTTGTAAGGAATAGAGATAGTGTCACACATAAACCTAGGAAGAAGAAAACCCCTTTTCAACCCTTATAGTGAGTCACTACTAGTATGAAAACCTTGTTTTGCAATAGCTAGAGCAACCATGGGAGGCATGAAACACTTGACATCAGAGGCCCGTGTCAAAGGGCATTCTTTCACTATAGATTGTGCTTCAAAAGATTTTTGACAACCCTCAAACCAAAGATTGCCCAAGCTCTCTTCCTCCTCATCCAAATCCCCATTCCACTTGTCCTCTTCTTCCTCACCATCATCCCATCTAGGTCAACTTAAATCATTGGCGAGGGTGATCTCCTTGCCTACATTCCTCCACTCTAGAGCATATTGAAAATCTCCTTGACAATTACTTATTTCTATATGATGAGATGATGATTTGTAATATTGATCCATAAACTCTAAAAAAAACTAGAATTCAATAACCCAAAATCATTTCTTCTATTTCTATTTGTTCTAACAATTAAAAATTAAAGAGGTATAACGTTGATGGAAAATAAAAATAAACATGCTGCAAACAAAATTAGTCAACTAAAAAAATGAAGTTTTTACTTTGGAAACCCATGAGGAAGAAAACTAGCTTAGTAGCAATAATTGCTCATCTACCTAACTATTATTTATGTCAAAAAAATCATAACAAATAAGTATGACAATTGTTGTTCCCTACTACTTTGTCAAGCTCACTCACACCAAAAAACAACTAAATTCTCCCATTTCTTCTAAACAAACAAGCATAACAAATAAGTACAACAATTGTTGTTCCTTACTACTTTGTCAAGCTCACTCACACTAAGAACAACTGAATTCTCCCATTTCTTCTAAAGTTTAATTATTTATTTCTATATGATGGTAGTGACAATTTGTAACATTGATCCATAAACTCTTAAAAATAAGTAGAATTCAAGAACCAAAAAAAATTCTGCTGTTTCTATTTGTTCTAACAATTCACAAATTAATTGAAGAGGCATAAATGCTAATGAAAAATCAGAAATAAAAATGCTACAAATAAAATGAACCAGCTTACAAAAATTTGAGATTTTATGTTGGAAACCAGCAAGGGAGAAAACTAGCTTAGTGATAACAAGTGTTCATCTACCTAACTATTACTTATGTTAAAAAACAAGTATAACAAGTAAGTACACTAGTAGTTGTTCCTTACTACTTTGTCAAGCTCACTCACACCAAGAACAACTAAAGTCTCCAATTTCTTCTAACTACAACACTCAAATCTTTCCTCTTATGCAAAACACATACTCTTCACCTCTATTTATAGATTTTGGTGATACAAGAGTGTTCTCCCAGACACAAGGAGAATTCTCTAAAATTTTCAATAGTTAGGGGCCAATTCCATGTGTGGAGGTTCATCTCTATAGATGTAGATATGCCCTCTATGCATGATCACTCTATGGCATGAATTTGATGCAAAGGCATGCTTGTTTATTCTATAGTCTTTGCTTCTTGTCATCTTGTTTCTTTTATGTTTGGTTCCCAAATCCACCTTACTATTTAAGTTCTATTTTCTTGATCCTTATGGATCACACCTTCCTTCTTAGAGAGGCTTTTGGTCCACAAAACATTAATGGGACTCTAAGTAGGGGCAAATTTCTTCCACCTTTTCTCTAGAATACCATTTGGCTTAGCTAACCATATAATCTTGAGTCTCACTTTCCAAAACCCTTGAGATCTATTTTTGGTTTCCCTTGTTTTCTTTTGCAAAACTACATTCTCAATGGGTACATCTCTTCCATCCACACCCACATCTTCCAAAGAGGGTAGCACCTATTCTTCTTTTTCATACAACATAGAGGGCTCATAAAGCTACAACTATTCATAATTTACAACTAAATGCAATTTCATGAAAACGGGTAGATCAAATTTGAAGTCATTTTCACCATTTCCTTCAAAATAGTGAATGGTCCATACCTAAGGGGCTTAATTTTCTTGGCTTGTCCCTATAGTCTTTCCTTAACCAAGGGTAACCAAACTTTATCTCCCACCTTAAATTTGTGTTCTTTCTAAGTTGATCACATTTTTATTTATACATATTTGAGCTTTTTCCAATTGCTTTTTATTCTTGAGTTGGATTGCCTAATCCTATCAAAAAAATTCGATGTTCTATCCACCTTTAAATCTTATGCCACTTCTTCTTTTTGTTTATCCAAAGCTACATAAAAAAGACTAAGATTGCTAAATGTAGGGAAGTGACTCATACAAAGTCTTAAGACACTTATATTGTATCCCTTATGAGTTGAACTAAGGCCTTGTTTTGTTGGATGTGCCTAGTTCTCTCAACAAATTTCAATGCTTTAACCACCTCTAAATCTTATCCTACTTAGTTTTGTTGATCCAAAGCTACATCAAGAGGACTTGAGGGTAAATACCCTAAGCATGCTTCAAAATGTGAGATTTGTAGAAGAATGCATTTCCCCATTGGGAGTGTTGAATGTAGAAAAGTGACTCATCCCAAGTTTTAAGACACATGCCATATGCCCTTATGAGTTGCATTAAGGTCTTGTTGATCAACTTCGTTTGGCCATATGTTTGTGGGTGAAAAGTAGTACTCTTTTTAAGCCTTGTATCTATTATGCCTCACAAAGTGGACCAAAATTAATCATCAAATATTGAATCTCTAACTAAAACTATGGACTTGGGAAGCCCAAAGTAAATCCATACATTAGTAAAGAATGTTTTAATAACTTCTTTTCTTTGATAGTCTTTTTGTAAGGACTTAATATGCACATTTCACTAAATCTATCTACTACCACAAACATATAATCATGTCCATGTCCACTCATAGGTAATCATCCTACAAAGTCCTCACAAAAAGGCATACAAGTATATATTCATTTTTTATTTATTTTAGATTTTCTAGTGCAACACAACTTGTAACCTCTAACAAACCTTGTTACTTTCTCTTACATTTTGGTCCAAGAAACATAACTTTGTAAATAAGGAATTATTTGTTCAATATTGAATTGACTTGCCACTTTGGTGGTATGCAAATCCCTCATGAAAAATCTTTGTGCTTTTGGTACACGTCTATTTCCTACCTTATAAAGCATACCTTCTTTTAAATAGAAATCTTCATCATTTTTTACAATATTTTGATTTTTAATCTCTTTCAACTTCTTCCCATGGTCTTCATCATCAACATATTCCTCAATATAATCATACTTTGTGAAAGGCTTCAATTATACCACCATAGCCATAGTTGAAATTGGTTTTGAAATAGGCAGTCTATATAACATATTTTCCACCACATTAATATTTCCCTTTTTTGTATTTGATCATCAAATGAAATTGTTGTAATATCTCCATCCATTTGTAGTGTCTTTCTTGTCATTTATTGTTTGCTTACAAATATCCTCTAATTGTGAAAGTAAAATCCTTTGAATGAAAACAAACAAGCTTACCACCTTGAAACAAGATGACACACATAACATATTCACTACTGTTGATCTCTACCTGAAAAGGTTGCTACAAGTTAGGAAGAGAAAACACATGAGAATGCCAAATTTTATAATTTAATTTTTCATAATATTTATCATGTTCCCTACCTAAATGAAAAATCCTCCCCATTGCAAAAAAAAAAATGTGTAAAGGTGCTCGACTATGGACGAAAAGGAATGCATATATTTCCTCATATATTGTGCAACCCCCGCAAAACTCCTAATTTCCATAGCACTCGCTAGTGCAAACAAAGTCACTATTGCTTCCACTTTACAAGGATATATTCTTAATTCCCCTCCTCCTACCACATCCTAAATATATTGAAGTTTCCTTTCCAAATTCATATTTCATGCTAATAACAAATGTTTTTAAATATGTGGAATTTTTCCCATGTTACACTAAAAATTAGGATGACATCTAGATATACAAGTGCACATGTATCTAAGAAATCCCTTTAAACATCACTCATAACCTCATAAAATTATCTAGTGCATTGCATTAACCAAAATGAAGAACTAACCTTAGTTTTGAATAGTTCTTTCCATGTGTTTTTCTCCTCCATATGCACTTGATGATAACTTAATTTAAGATCCAACTTAATAAAATATTTTGTATGTTGAAGTTGGTCTAACAAGTCATTTATTATTGGAAAAGTATCTATTTTTAATAATAATCTTATTTAGTGCTATATAGTGAATATAATCTTCCAAGAACCATCATTCTTTTGCACCATCACAAAAGGAAATTGACAAGGTGTTTTACTAGGACATATGTACCATTGTTCAAGAAACTCTTGAAGTTGTTTCTTGACCTCATCACTCTAGAAGTGATTACTGATATAATTTGATGTTTAATAAAAGAGATTTAGGTAGGAATCAGATCTCATGTTCCACCTCCCATTTTAGTGACAAATCCCTTGGCTCATGGGACACTTCTTGAAAAGATGACAAGAATTCATTCAATCCTTTTAACTTAGAGTTAGTAATAATCAATATGTTATTTATCTTTTTCAACAAATGTTGCTTGGTTTCTTGAATTAAGAAGTAGTGTATTGACTAAAGCTTAATATTGCTACCTTTGGCTTGCTTTAATGCTTTCGATAATATATGCGAATCTATCCTTGACTCATCTATATTTGTTATCCCTTCTAATATATATTTTTTCTCTTTTAACATATTGATATGGACTACTAAGGACCATTTCAAACACAAAATATCCACCCAATTAATCTAACTATGAATTTACCTTAAATTGGAGTTTGCATTTCTTAGATATACACCCCTTTTCACGTAACCCAAAGGACAAGGGCAAGGATATTTATATGTTTTCAAACCAAGAATTTTAACTGGATTGTGAACCAATATCTACTAATATAGTAAACCTTATCTTATTTACTTGCAATTTCAAGGTGAAAATTTGTTCATCTCTTTAATTTATCTTTTTCCTTAGTGTTGGTGGAAATGCAATAAAGCCTATTTTCTACATTTGAACTATCCCTAATTTCAATTTTTGCTTGTATATCTACCATGGACTTTTCTAATTCATCTTTATCCTTATTTTTTTAATTTTTTGGTTGTTGTGAAATATGTAATTTCTAACACTTAGCACTAATATGTCCATCTATTTTATAATGATTGCAATAATTCTTTATGTCCTCTTTTTGCACAACCATATTACTTTTTTTAACATTCCAATTACCTTAAAAATTCTTGTTCTTTTGTTTGGAAGACTCTCCTTCATTGCTCTTCTCCTCTACATGAAATTATTGGACACATGCTTCATTCAAGTCCTTTAGATTGGTGATAACCACTTTCCTTCAAATGTGAGTGTAAAACCCTTTGAGATACTTTGTGAGCATGTCCTAATCCAAGTCTATGCCATTCAACATATATTGCCTTCTAAACTCTATAGTATAATACTACACAATTTTCCCAATTGTTTGTCTATAATACATCCATTTAATCTTTTGATTTGTTTTACACCCAATGGGATAGAAATTCCTCTAGGTTAAATCCTCAAAATTTTCCCAACTATTTACAATAGAATTTTTATTTTTTCATATTTAACAATGAAATTCTTCCACCATAAAAAATATTGACCTTCCATTTTGAAGTGTGCAAAAGGAATTCTTTGTGCACCATTAAATTTATTCACACTACTGTATACTTCCAATTACTTACTCTAAGAATCTGAAACATTTACATTAATTTTCCCATCTAAAGTTTTAGTTTCTATCTTAGTTTCTACTATAAATGAATGAATTTTATATTTTCCTTTCATTTTAACATGATGAATGTAAGAATCACTTTCATACCTTCTCCTTCTTTCCCTATTCCAAATTTCTTGGTAAGAGCTTTCACTAAATCAACCATAGTAAATTGTTCTTGTGCCATTTTAATTTATTGCCTTGGTATATGCTCTTGTTGTTGCCCAACCATCATTGGATCTTTATCACATCTTTTATGCAACTTTCCAATAGGTCACTTTTGTAGTTTATTCCTACCTTTGGGATTTACATGTGCTCTTATTACTTCCATATAAATACACACACTTCCATAATCCATAAAGATAAAACTACTTTGATACCAAAATGATTTACAAACTCTAAAAAAATTAGAATTCAAGAAGCAAAAAACATTTCTACTATTCTACTTGCTCCAACAAAAGTAGGATGGACATAGCTATTGGATTACTAATCACTACGACAAATGGCATAATAAAAAAAGTTGTGATGGGAAAGGTTATAGGACAAGCTAAAATTAAGAAGCAGGGGGAAAATTAGGGCAACTCTAGGAAAGGGATCCAAGTTTCTGAGGACACCAACATTCAAAATGTCAAAGATAAAGCTACTTGGGAGGAGTCTCTTGACTCCCTAATGAAAGACTGGAACCTCATCTTCTAGTGATGCTTTTTAATTTTTCTTTGGTCTTTATTTTCTAGCTATTGTTGTTTTATTTGGTTGTTTCTACTATGTGAGTTGGTGTTTGGGGCATGCATGCCCATGAGCTATTTTATTTTGAATGTTGTTATGCTTTAAGTTCCTTTTGTTCTAAACTCTTGGGTTATGGCCCTTTCCCTTCTTTTATAATAAAAACAAATGATAACAATTAAACATGCATGAATGTTGATGAAAATTATAAATAAATATGCTACAAATGAAATGAGTCAACTCAAGAACTCAATATTTTACCTTGGAAACCCGACGAGGGATAAAATCAACTTGGTAGCGGAAATTGAAAATCTATCTAAATATTATTTATGATCAAGAACATGTAAAAAAATTAGGTACACCAATAATTGTTCCCTATTACTTTGTTAAGCTTAGTCACAATAATCATAACAAATTTTTCCTTACAAAACTCAAATATTTCCTCATGCTAAAATGCATGCTCTCCACCTCTATTTATAGTTTTCGGTGACTTGTTGGGATCAGATATCATACACCTTGGAAATTCTAATGTTTGATACAATTATTAATTTGTATCATTTAATGTTCCCTCATGGAAAATGATGTCCCACTTGAGGTGGCACATTATGCCAGGTATAATTTGTATTATGACATGTGTAAGAATCATCTAATGTCATGTAATATGTGTAAGTACATCCATGACATTGTAAGATGTGTAAGATATTCTATGATGTGTATAAGGGCATGTAAGAGGAAGTTACAAAGGGGACTATAAATTTTGACTAACTTATGATGCATCATAAAACATCTTGCTAGAGGAGGAAAAGTCTAACATGGAGCACTAAAGTTTGGTGTGTTGAATATGGCGTGTAAGAAGTAATTTTATTCTTATATATTATTGACCCATCATGAATGTGGCATTGCAATTTGGATCTAGATTTGGGTACCACTTATAGCCCATAAATTCTTGGCTCATAGTTTTGGAAAAACACTTGTGGTTTTTGGTTTAGGCTTGCTCTATGTATTAGATTCTTGGGTGGAGATAAGTAGACTTGTATTTTACAAGGGGATATGTTGTTTGAATTTCTCTAGATAGATTTGGTGTGATAGGGGAGTGAATACTTTAATTATATTTTAACCACAATATTGTTGTTCATTGACTAATACATTAAGGCTCCTTTTGTTCCTACATTTTTCTCTAGATAGACTTGGTGTGATGGGGGAGTGGATACTTTAATTATATTATAACCACAATATTGTTGTTCATTGAATAAAACATTGAGGCTCCTTTTGTCCCTACATTTTTTCTTGAAAGAGTTTTACTTGGGTAAATCATTCTCATTTTTGTTCAAAGTGATTGTATGTTATTTTGTGCATGCTTTATCTTTATGAAAATTTTAGACTTTACTCTATTTGTATGTATCACCTGTGAAGATTAATGTAGGAAGCATTCCATTTTATCTGGCTTCCTTTAATTTGGTATAAGAGATTGACCAAATCCTAGTTTCCTTAAGAAAATATTTTATAACTAATTTGTGTTTGAATGGGTTCCTTGTGTAAGGGAGATAATATTTTAGGTAAAAGATGGAAAGAACATCATGGTTGGATATGGATAAATTCAAAGACAAATTTTGAATCGTGAGAGCTTAAAATGGAGGTTTTTCTCATAGATCAATATTTATTGATTGTAGTTTCTTGAAACAAACTTGCAACTACAAAGGATGGAGATTGGGTGGTGGTAGATCAAAAATATAAAAAAATTGGTTAGGCTTTGTTTGAAGGATTTAACACTTGTAAATTGTTTGGGATAAACCACCATGGATATCCTCACTTGAACAAGTTGGATAACTTGTACTAGGCTAAATCCTTGGTAAATAAGCTTTTTCTATGGAAGAAGTTATTTTCTTTGAGAATGAGTGACGAGGATTTAGTTGTAGAGCACTCAAATGCATTGAACATCATTGTGAGTTAGTCACAACTTATAAGTATGTAAATGGATGATGAGGATTAGTGTATCACTTTGTTGGGCTTATAGGACAACTTGATGATGACTATTAATAGTACTACCACTAAGCTTATAATTGAATAAGTAGTGGGTGCTCGACTATTGAAGGAGTTAAGATAGAAAAATTAGATTCCATCCAAGATGAATTAATGATTTTTTTCATATTGAATCAAAGCGTTTACAAGAATGAAGCTACCAATAGGTAGTTGGAAAAAGAATACAAGAGCTACAAAACATCAATACAACAGCTGAGCATGAAGAAAAATGAACTATACTATCAACAAAAACACAACCCAAAGGCTAACAATACAAAATACAAGAGCAACAAGACAAAATTACATTGCCAAAGAGGTTGCCAACACAAAATTACATGAGCAACAACATAGTATTACATTGATTAAACTTGTTGCAAAGTTGGAACTTCAATACTTGTTCTTTAACTTTTTTGCAATTGAATTGTGACTTTATCATTCTTCTTACTCAAAGCTTGGAGTTGCAAAAAACAAGAAAACCACCTGAAGAAAAATGTCACAGTAAAGTCGTAGAGTGCTAGCTACCTGACGAAAATTGTTAGAAAAAACTGTAGTACATCTATTCTTCCACAAATGCTTTAAAATAACTTGTCTAATAGAATCAACAATCACATCGTTTTGCAAACCAAAACCCAAAATGGCTTCCTTCTAGTTTAAATCATGATTAAAGATTGCAGGGAATTCTCTAAACACAATTAGCCATGTAGTTTCCTGGCATGCATACAATCCCAAAAAATATGTTTCATATTTTCTTCATAATGGAAAAAAGGACACTTAGCTGGTTGAATCATTATACATTTCAACCTATCCCCAATAGGAAGCTTGCAATGTAGAATTTTTCAAGCCAACACTTGTGTATCTAAATCAACTTTATATCTCCATATTTGAGCACTCATTCTGAACCGATTTAGAACCAAATTTGTATTTCCACTTTTGACTAAGTCAAGGTGTAAGAGGCCAGATAGGAAGGATAGTCAAAGGAGAAATGTGTGACATCCCGTGGTCAAAGGCTAGAGAAAGAAAATAGGAATGTCGTAGCATTCACACCAAAGACCTAGCAAGGAAAAAACTTTGAATAATGAGGAAAGGTTCGAGAAACTTAGTGATGGCTATGCATTTAATAAAGTATGGAACTCCTATCCTCCCCCATATTTTTGTCCGATTTTGCATGTGAATGGTGGACTTGCGTGGGCAGGTTGTGAGAAGAATGATGTGTAGAGGAAGATTGACTCGATACCCACGATAAAGGAAAAGTTTTGGGAAATTTGAGGGCAACAAAAATCACATGGAAAAGGGTCAACAGGAAAGAATGCAAAGAAATGCATGGGTAGAAGGGGTCGACCAAGTTTTGGAGAGTCGATAGGGTGTTTGGAAGTTAGACGCAACCAGAAGAGATAAGATGACGGAATACAATTGCCTTAAAGGGAGGTGATGGAAAATATTTTGATGAAATCCATGGCCCAAAATGGGGAAGTGCGATGCCATCTCAGTGAATGCAATGATCGCAACGTATGCACATAATGGGTTTGTTGGAAGGCGTTGCAAACTTGTAAGTAGATGCCATTGCAGGTGTAAAATCCAAACTTCATAACCTTTGACACCCTCCATACCTTCGATGAAATGGCCCGCTTAGAAAACAAGCTATGAACAAGTAACTTCATTGCCTAGAAGGGTATTTGTGTTATGTGTATATTTTTCTATGCTGGGTGTGTGATCTGGTTTCAAAAACTATCCATCCAGTAGTTGCATATCCGAGTTAGCTATGGGATGTAAGTGTACTAGTTTTATAGATTTTGCAGCCTAGAAGATAAAATAATATAGATTATATAAATTCATAATAGAACTGTTGCCTGTCCTCTGTCCATGTACTCCCTAGTTGAAAACATGGGGTCTGAATGGGAAACATAAGGTGTATGGAAAAAATGCCTCAAGGATATATATATATATATATATATATATATATATATATATAAACACATATATATACACACATATACACATATACATATATACATGTATATATGTATATATATATATGTAAATGTGTATATATATATATTCATCATGTTTAGGTTCTTCAATTAATAAAAACTAAAGAGCTCTAACACTATTTTGTAAGATGTGATATCTAAATTACCATAATAAGAAGTATAGATTGCATCATGGACCTTCCAAATTTTAGGAAATAAAATGGGTTTGATAAGTCAATAGCAAATTGTAGCCTTATTACCATGATTTTATTGTCAAAATAATTGGTATGTATATGACAGTTGTAAAGACCAGAGACTCTTTAATAATATTCGAGAAATATTATGAATATTGTAAGCCTTGTTAAACCATAAGGTGGCAGTTGCACTTGTTCTAGTTATGGCAATTTGAGGATCTATTTTTCAAGGTTGCATAAATGCACTAAATGTCCAAAAATGTTCTTTATTCCTTGCTGATCCATAATTTTGATCTATACTTCAACTAATATATAAAAGATCCCAATGTTAAAGAAATCCTTTGGAAACATGTAATGGTTAGAAAGTTGAAAATAGTGCAATGATGGTTCTTAAGTTTATACAACTCTTTATTAAAATGTGTTAAGTAATATTGAGAAGATATCAAGATGCATGTGATTATGGAAAATTTGGCAAATTCTATTGTAGTGGCAACATGTGTAAAATGTTCCTTTAATGCCATTTCATCTCCCTTACTAAATGCGAAATTCAAGGATGCTATATAATTCTAGAATGGTATTTGGGTAATGAGGAAAATGTTTAATATGGCTACCAATTATCTATTGATCCCTTGAGTATAATAACTTCAATATTGAATCTATTATGGGAATTTCGAATGGAAGTACTTTCCTATTGAAATAGGGTTCACTTTCCTTGTATATTGTTAAGAATTATTAATAATTGAGAAATAGTTAAAAAGGAACCCTATGTGGGTAATGATGAAGCTTGAATTTTATTTTATAAGGTTGGATATGAAGTGGGTATTAAGGTAATTGGATTTAAATGTCTATAACCCTCTCCTTATTAGCATCAACCTAAGATGATACCAAAATTATCATAAGTATTGGCATTAATAAATATAGCATTTCATCCCTTGAGGGAAAATCTTAATGGTTGTGTACTTCCACATTGGGTTATCTATGATTAACAATCCTTTCAACCTTTCAAGTTGGGGAATTATTAGACATAATTGTGTTGGTCAACTTAGCACGGGGAATTAGGCATATGTCCTTAAGACTATTATATCTTTGAGCTTATTGTGGCTTTATATCCTTAGCTAAAAGTTGTAGAGATGTTATAAGGAGATATTTGACCCCTTACTTATCTTAACGTGTGTGTGTGGGGATTTGAATTGGAAATTACAACAAAAATCTAAGGAGATTTCTACCTTAAGGGTTACAATGTGATCATGTAGGTCCAAAGATAATTTCTTATTAAGTAATAAGCCTAGCCCATAGGTCAATGAGATGAATCTATAAGAGATTTAGGATGTTCAAGTTGGATTATAAATAAAATCGGCGGAGTTTGATCCAAGACCTTAGTATCCTCTAGGGAGAGTTTTAGCCAAACCTTGTTTATGGGGAAACCTATGTGTATGCATCCCTTGAGAGACCTTGTTAGGAGAAATACATGTGACTTTAATCTATTTGAAAGTAGGTACGTAGGTGGTCCTTGGGTGAAGTATACCTTTGTGACCTCAAGTACGTAGGGGGAGGGTCTATGGGGAATAACTCCCAGATGTTGGGGTTGTTCCTAATTGGTTTACCTTATCTCTTCAGTAGTCTTCAAATGAGGCCGAATGGGTATTGGATGGTTATGAAAGAAAACCTGATAACTTGTATTCAATTCATAATGTGTGTTTGAATAGTAAGTTGAAGGAAATGAATGAATTGGAATACTTGGTAGTGGTTATATGTTGAGTTGAGCTCACCTCGTGCTGGTACTAAGTGAATTATTTTATGTATTGTGAATATTAACCTCAAACTTAAATGACTATGCATAGGCTTCTAATTTAGTCGATTGTGATCTACTGATTCTACATTAAGAACCTATCTTCTAGTTATAGTGCTAAGCATGGGCCAAGGAGTAGTACTATTATGCTTGAGATTGATAGGTGTCTAGGGTCAGCACTATGCTCGAGATGGACAATAGTCAAGAAATAATACTATTATGCTTGAGATTGATAGGTGTCTAGGGGTAGTACTATGCTCGAAATGGACAATAGCCAATGAGCAATACTATTATGATCGAGATTGGTAGGTGTCTAGGGGCAGTACTATGCTTGAGATGGACACTAGTCAAGGAGTAGTACTATTATGCTTGAGATTGATAGGTGTCTAGGGGCAGTACCATGCTCGAGATGGATAATGGTCAAGGAGCAGTACTATTATGCTTGAGGTTGACAGGTGCCTAGGAGCACTACTATTATACTCAAGATGGATAGTATTCAAGGAGCATTTTATGCAAGCAATGGTCATCTTGGGTTTCTTAGTCATTCGATGGACTGTAAGGAAGAGAGTTTATAATGAAGAATAGGTAGGTAACAATTGGACCAACCTCATATTATAGTTTGGAATATCTTGATGTGGAAATGGTATACTTGAACATATTGGGTTGAGAGTGGACATGGTGTAGTGCACAATGCACCAACATTCCTTTTCTATCTAGGATGCACTAAGGGCAAGTGTGTGTTAGCCAATGTGAATGTGTTTGCTAGTCACAATTGTGATGTGATGTACTTATGAGCCTGCCACTAATGTACTTGTGACATATGCTAGAGCTATTCACAATGTATATGTGACATATGTTGTAGCTAGTAACGATGTATATGTGACAAATGTTGGAGCTAGTCACTGTGTATATGTGACATATGTTAGAGCTAGTCATGGTGTATATGTGGCATATGTTGTAGCTAGTCACTGTGTATATGTGATGTATGTTGGAGCTAGTCACATTGTTTATGTGATGTAAGTGGAGCTAGAAATTGTGTATATGTGATGTATGTTGGGTGATCCCACAATAGTGGCTTACACTTTTTGGCCAAACTGGACATTGAACTGAATTTTTTAAAGTAATTCTTCACTTTCGGGCACCTATAGCTGCTAAACCATGAGGAATTTGAAGATGATGCAAACTAGTGATTTGTGACATTTTGTTTGTAGATTCTAAATATATATATATATATATATATATATATATATATATATATATATATATATATATATATATATATATAAAAATTAGAATCAAATTGCATTTATTTTTCCATCTCCTTTGAAAACTAGTTTTTAATAGTAAACACCATTTTTAAAGAGTGATGTGTACTTGCTAACACATAATTTTTTTTATATGAAGGATAAAATTCTATTTTTTTTGAATTTAGATTTATAACTACAATATCTAGTGCATGCAATTGGTTTCATAGTGCTATATTGAATATTTTTTTCTTAATTAAGTTTTGAAGTCAAACCAGTTACAATTTAGACATAGGTTTACTTGATAACACAACTTTTTTTGTAACGAAATTCAATTTTTTTTGTTGGATCAAGGAAATCAATATCTAGTGCATAGAATTTTTTAGACTTTTTTTGATAATCTACTATTTTTCCACATGTGTAGAAAAAAAAGCTTGATTTTCAGTGAAAACCTATGTTTAATTAAAATAAAAAATACATAATAAAACCAAGATATATTAAAATTACATTTGATGGATAGCTCGTTTTGAGGATTACCATCATCTAGTTGGGTCTGCAAAGTTACTTCCATTTTCATCCTCAACTTGAGCCAGGAAACACAAAATTTTGTAGTAAAATGAGAAAGGAGAGGGAGAAGAGAAAAAAAGGGGGGTTCGAGTGAACCCCCCTTGATTCCTTTGAGCGAAGGGAGGTTTGCTTGAACCCCTCTTTTTTTCCATTTTCCCTTGTTTCCATTAAGAAAAGCCCACCAAAAGGGTCTGAGCAAACTTGGCATCAAAAAGGGGTTCGCTTGAACTAGGGTGTTCAAGTGAACCCTTTTATGGGTTTGTGCAAACCTACATGTTCAAGTGAACACCTAAAAACCTAAATTTTTGTTTTTGGGAGTGTTTTTGCAATTTTCCTTTGTGAAGGGAATTGTAAATGAGTATTGTGGGATCACCTTGTTGGAGCCAATCACTATGTATATGTGATATGTATGAGCTAGTCACCTTGTGTAAATGTGATGTACACTTGAGCCCCTCCTTATAGAAATTATGGAATTATGGAATAATATAACCTCGGGAGTTTGTGTATAATTATATACTATGGATTGGTAATATTTGGTGGGACTGACATTTGATAGTAAATAGTATTGTTATATTAAAATGGGCTAAGTTGATAGCTTACACTTAATGAATAGTCATGGTTTAAAGGTGAAATCAAAGATCTCATATAAGAAGAGAGAATGAACTCTCTCTAATCTTAGTGGGTGAACTACGAAGTCTCTGATTTCCTACGAAGGGATATGTAGGTAGGTTCATCAGGAATGAACCCTCAAGGCTTATGTGTAGGTCTAGGAATGTCTTTAATCTTGGGAGCTTATCACTCCTATGTGTAAGTATATAAGTGGTGAAGTCAAGTTGATGTGACCATGATGAATGGTGAAGTTTTGAAGTTAGAACCTCTAAATTTCATGGAAGATGCTCAGTTGATTACGTTTGTATTATTTCTGAATTGATCTAGATTTTTTTTGGTAGAAACTGAGGGGCAGTTGTTACAAAAGGAAAGTGAAAGAGAAAGAAGAAAGATATATGAAGATCCAAGTCTAGAGGGAATAATGGTAAGAAAGGCCACATAAATAAATATTACATTGAAAGGAAAATAAGATAATGAAACAATTCCTACACTGATCTAAGAGGAGAGAAATGCATTGAAAATATAGTCAAACTATTTAAGGAAGACAAATCGAACAAAAAATATTCACCACATAACATAGCCTTTATCTTGAGAAAACTAATTTATGAAAAGTATAACCTCCAAACTCAAACCAATTATATTTACAACACTGATAAGGTTACAACACAATCCAAGCCCGATCCTTCATAGTAGGGTACACCAACATACAAATAAAATATATTTTGATAGCATGCAAATACCTTGCAATATAACTACTAAAATCCCCATCTTAAGCACACAATAAATGAAAGGAGAAAAAAGTATTCATGATTTATCAAAACCATGAGAGAATATGACGACCCAAAAATGGTTCCCAAACAAAGGGCCAAAATTCTAAAACCCTACTCTAAGGAGTCCATTGACTATTTTTAGAAGATCCTCTTACATTGTGATAATCTACAATAACTCTATCAAAACCCACTCATTCTGGGAAATCCATTTTGGCTCCATGATCTCCATTCAAATATTCTCTATGAAACATCATAACATGCATCATAAGTTGGCCAAAAAGTCAAGTCAACAATGTAACTCCCTTCTTACATGCACGCCATAGAATCATTATAAGGTTTCTTATGTATCTTACAATACCATACAATGATCTTACACATATTTATGATATTAGATAATTTTATGAATTTTTCAAAATTCTATAAATTACATTACACATGGCATTATTCACCATCAAAGTGGGAGACCATTTTTTCTATATGGGTAACAATAATAAATAAATAGTACGTAAGGTTTATGAAACCTTTCCAAAAAATTTCCCACTTTTTGTATACCTTACAAGTTAAAAAAATGAAATCACCACCACACTATAGAATAAATAATAAAGGAAAAAAGGTCCATAGACTCACTACACCACTTGAATTCTCCAAGTCCACTAGGTTCATCAATGCATTTTTAACCTTTTTCAAAGTGTCAAAATTTTCAAGCATCGCCCTCTCATTCCCCACCATTTCATGAATAAAATGGTTATGATACATTTATGAGTTTATTCTATGCATTAAAGTTGGGTTCTTTACCAAGCTAATGGAACTTAGATTATCACATTAAATTTGAATTGCGTTGTGACAACCTAATATTTAAACACAATCTTTGACGCCAAATTGCCTCCTTACAAGAGTGAGTGGTCTCCATGTGCTCTACCTTTGTTGTGGACAAAGAAAACATAGCCTACCAATTTATTAATTAACTACTATTACTACTTATAAACATGTCAAATACATAACCACTAGTAGATATATTGCTATCCATAAATTAATTCGAGTTCACAAACCCTTGAATCTCAAATAAATTTTGTAGTTTATTTGAGTCATTTCCTCTATAACAAATAAAGTAATTTTATGTATGTTGTAAGCATCTAAGAACCTCTTCACTTCCTCCCAATGATCCAACCAAGATTAGCCATATAAAAACTTAAGACTCCAAGTACTTGATAAATTTTTGTTTTGGTACATACCATATTGTATACCAAATTTACAATTGCATGAACATAAGGAACATGAGACATATCCTCCTCATTGGGTGTAGAAAATATTTCTTAATTGATAAAATTTTCCCCACAAAAATAGGAACACTCATTGGTCTACCATTCTATATTGAAATGTTGCAACATAGAATCAATATACTTACTTTGTCCCAAATAAAATTTTCTATTAAATCTCTCTTTCGATCTACATGCCTAAGATGAAATTAGTAGCCTCCAAGTTATTCATATCAAATTATAACAAGAGTTGAAATTTTAGATCCCCATACATCCCATTACTATTATTAAATATCAACATATTGTCCACATACAAAGTGATAGCAAGGAAATTATGACCATCCTACTTAAAATATGTATAGTGGTATGATTTGGACCTTACAAATCCAAATCTCAAGATATAAGAATCAAATTTTTGGTACCACATTCTTGGTGACTATTTAAGACCATACAAATATTTTTTAATTTGAAAACCAATGAATTCTTACCTTTTACAACTTAGCGCTTGGGCTATGTCATATAGATTTTCTCCTCCAAGCCACCATATATGAATGATGTCTTCACATCCATTTTATCAATCTCAAAATAAAATAGGACTATAATAGATACTAATAATTGAATGAACTTTAGCCTAACAATTGGAGAATATTTTCACTATAATCAATCCCCTCAACCTAATAATATAATTTCAAAACTAATCTCACCTTACACTTCTCAAAATTTCCATCTAAACTAGATTTCTTCTTAAAGAACCATTTACAACAACACATTTTTTGTTTTGATAATCAAACCAAATCACAAGTGTCATTATTTTTCATAGCCATCTCATCATCCATGAACAATATATAGGACTCAACATCCTCTATATCCATTGTCTCTTTCATAGTTCAAGGCTCACAAATATTAGTAATCAAAGAAAACCACATAAAAAATTAGGTAAGATATACCTTTGTAGTTTTCTACACTAACTGGACCTCCTACAATTTGAAGTGGAGATTAATTCTTCTATAAATTATTTTATCTCTTCTCTTCATCTAGGTGGTTTTAAACCTTTGGTTGAACCTTAAGTGCAAATTCCTTGATATTTGGATCTAATTGTACTTTATACTTCTATTTGATTTCTCAACTATATGAGAAAGGTTGATCTCTTAGAAGGTTATATATGATTGTAAATAAATTTCTTGGTCATAGGATTCTAAAGTTTGTACTCATTCACACTATAACCATAACTAATGAAGAGACATTTCACAACCTTATAATCCAAATTTGATTGCTTATCCTTGTTGGTAGAAGTGTGTTTTACACCTTACATAATAATGCCATTTTATTTATTTATATGTGGTGCACCTTACATGTGTACACTAAACCAAGATATAAGAATTATTGGGGACACTTGTATGAGGAATTGTACATTGGTGGTACAATGAGAAAATACATTAAATATTTGGGGTCATAGTTTAGCGAGCACATGGTTTTTGTAATTCCATGTAGTGGTTTTATGCAATCTTGGCTTATAAAAGAAAACACATGGTTAGTGGTATGCATAAGCGATTATAGCATAGGGAGGCTTCTTGAGTGGAAATATGAAGCATGGAGTGGGATGCATAGCTACATTATTCCCATTTTCTCATCCACATGGAGGAGTGCAACTAAGTTACTTATTATTGTTGAAATCATACATGAAGAAGCTCTATGAATGTATTGTAATCTTATTATTAGGGTAATAAAATTGATTTGTGTGGCACTTTAAAGGTTCTTATTTCTAAAAGGTTTTTCCCAAGGTAAATTTAGTGTAATGTTGTGTGTATGTTTTTCTATTATTTTTTATTATGGATTTTGTAGACTTTTAACATAGATTCTCTAGGAAAATTTATAGAGGAATTAGTGATTGTGGACCAAAATTCCTCACTCCTTAGGAACATGAACAAATTACTTGCACCAAAAAACTCAAAGATGTTGAAGTGTGGGTTTCTTTCCCATCCAAAGATCCATAAGGGTTTTATCAAGAAGCCTTGATGTAGGAGGCCTGTTAATTATATAACACATTATAGTTGCCAAAATGAGGAATTATTTACCGTCAAAACCTCCATAAAGGTTTTATCAATAATCCTTGATACAAGACCTATTAATTAGGTAATATACAATACGAATTTCCTCTACCCAAAAATCCCATTCTAATTTGGTCCCATTGAACATACTACTATCCCTCTCCACCAACATCTTATTCATCATCTCTATAACTCCATTCAATTGAGGAGTATATAGAGTTGTATTATACCATGTGATAAACCATTCTTTATATATAATATATCAAAATCCTTTGAACATAATTGTATACCTTATCAATTCTCAACACCTTACTCTTTTTGCTTGCCTAGTTTTCCATGGTAGCCTTAAACTCTTCTAAATAACTAAATACATTGGATTTATGCTTGATAAAGTAGAACAAATCCCTCCTAGAGAAATCATCAGTAAAGTAACATAATGCATGGGTTGTGATAAAGAACATCTACTGGACCAAAAAAATAACTATGTATAAGATCTAAAATCCCACATAATAACCAATTTGATACAAAATTAAAGGAATACAAGATAAAAAATCCTTCACAAATCTAAGTCAAGAGAAATGCATATAAAATATGATCAAATTATTTGAGGAAAAAAAAATACACAAAAATATTCACCACATAACACAATGTTCATCATGGGAAAACCATTTTGGGAAAAAACCTAGCCTCCAAACTTGAACCAAAATTGTATTTCTATAAATCCAATAAGTTTAAATAATATAAATCTAGTCCCAAGCCTTTATAGAATATTACTGTATAGGAGCGAATTTGTACCCCCGTTGCAAATTCCCCTTTTACACCCTTCACTTTAGAAAAATCAAATCCGACCAAGTAATTCCACGTCCTCATTCCATACCCCATCCACTTGGTGCTTGTTTTTAGTGTTAGTGGGGGAATTATTGTCGGGGATGCGTGCACAACACACAGACATCTGCATGACATGCTACCATCCTGACATGATTCCTGCCTTTGGAATCTATAGTAGCATTACGTTCTCCATTGGTGAAAAAACATAATGCCCCTATGCCTTCTTTTCGACCTTTGAATGACTCTTTCCCTCCCAAACCTTCTTCAAATGCCTATCTTTCACTTTCACTTCATCTATTTAGCAATTCTTGATCTTCTTCACATTTATACACACCAATTCAATCATCTTCATACGTTTGAGCTACTTGTTGCACTATTGGCTTCACGTTTCCAACAATCACAACATCCTACACATCTACTACAAAATCTACAACTTGGTGTCTTGCGAGACTACTTTCGGTGTTGTTGTAGCTACATCAACTTTGCCATTGTTGTGGGCTTGCATTACTCTCTCATTGGCCTTGAGTGCCTTTGGTCGAGGGTGGTAACATTTTTGTATTACTTTGTTGTTGGATTTGAGCAAGACAATGTTTCTTGTAGTGTTTGGTTTCATTTCTATTCCAACATCATTTTCTATATCATATTTCTATCTCTCTCTATCTAGCTATCCGTGGAGGTGGAAACACCAAAAAGGAGGTTTGACTGTGAAAAACCCCTATACAACCCCAACATTTTTCCTCTCTTGGCTATGTGTAGGTATGTGCTTGTGTGGAGCTTACTAGTGAATTGAACCTTCATGAGTTCATTTCCACCACCTTTGTCTTTATCATCTTCTATATCATATTTCTAGTTATTTTGCTCATTCTATTAGTTATCATTTTAGTTAGTACTTCAAACCTCAACTTGTGAGATGCCAACGTTGTCATCCTTGACCCCCACTGTTGTCCTCTGGCAGAGAGTTTTCTGAGGTACAGTTTGGGTTCCAGAAGCTTGCTCGTTTAGCCCTATCAAAACTCTTAGGTTAGTCAAGTGACAAAAACACTTGAGAGTGCTCTTCATTGTCTATCCTTGACACACTTGTCCAACCTGAGGTAGATCAAGGAAACCTTCTGCTCTTGACTCTCTGTGACCTAGAGCCTTGGTGTGGTTGGTCCCCCTCTACATTTTGGTGAACCCGATGTGAACCATTTTGGTTTTGTTTAGCAGTGCTGAAAGAACCTTTCCTCGTATCCTAGGATTGTTGTGGGTGTGAGTGTTGTGAAGCGCCTAGTCTTACAACCAAACCTATGACCCCTAGTGGCATAGTTGAAAGGTTCCATAAGCATCACGAAATGAAATCTTAAGTGGGTCACTGTCTAACTATGAAACCTTTTGGGGTTCTTGTGAAAGCTCTGTCTAGTATGCGAAGAAATGGCATGCCTTTTACATCTACCCATCCAATCTATGCAACCTGTGAGTGGATCTCTTGCCATAAATTTCACCTCATAGGACTTGCTGATGAATTATAATAAAGAACCATCTCCCTTATACATCCCCACATGTATCAACGAAAACATCGTAACAGGTGTTCTTGTTGACCCTACGCGTTAGGTGAATGTCATTACTGAGCAAATTATGATGATTAATTTATTACACAAAGATGGGTATGAAAAATATAGGAGCACTATTCATATACATGATGGGATTTTTGTCCCTCCCATCAGTTGCATCACCTTGTTAGTACTATTTGGACCTAGATCTACAAATACACTTTTTGAAATTATCCCAGGGTTTGAGCTCTTCAAAGTGAAACTAGGTATCTCGTGGTTGGTTGCTATGAATGTAGTTCCATAAAAATTTCATAAGTGTTTGAAGTTCTCCCATGAGGGTTCAGTGCATGTAGTCCACGACACTAGCTATAAACCATTGATTGTGTGTGGGGGCTACTCACTAGATCACTTTTTCCCCGCACCCGTTGGTTTGCTTCCTCCTAGGATGGACCTCTTGTACTAAACCTATGTGAGGTACAAGAGTGGGGGCATAACACCTAAGGTGAGATGCCCTCCTTCTCCCTATGCCATTTTGCATATGGCTTGCCTCAAGGTAGAGCGTGAGGTTGCCTTGGCTCAAAAAAGGGAAGAAGAGAAGCACACCTAAGGCATTTCTTCTTCCGGTGTCCCACATGTCGCTTCCTCTCACCCTGCTATGGTGCCATCATCTTCTACTTCTAGGAATTTGCTGGAGAACCCAATGGTGCTCGCTTAGCGAAAGCTCGAGCATCTGGCGTTTGAACTTCCCGTCTTACCTACGATGCCTTGGACCATTCGGTATGGTAGGGGAAGGGTCCCCATGGGGAGTCCTCTATGTCTCAACATTCACAACCTCCTACTACTCCTACCTTTAAGGAAATGAATGGGAAGAGGCCTATGGCTGAGGCATTGGAGCTAGCTCCTCCCACTATTATTCCATCATCCTCTCAACCTCTCCCTTCTATTCCCATCCATGAGGCTCTCCCTATGCTAGAAATGGCTATGATGGATACTTTGATGGTCGAACATGAGTCTTCTATCCCTTCTTAGCCCCTGAATTCTAGCTCGTAGAGATGTAAAATTGCCTTGCACCTGAGCACAAGCGTCAGATAAAGGCTCTGGTCACTGAGCAGGCCGCCCTACAAAAGATGGAAAAGGAATCAATAGTTCCTGAGCACTTCGACACCTTCTGTTGTGCCCTCCTCTCTCATCCTCTCTACTTCAATTCCTTCAGCTTCAGTTTTTCTTCTAGCTCTCGTCGCGAGCATAAGTGCCCCCACTCGAAAAGGGTGTACGTATTTATTGCTTCTTCGGTTGACCCACCCCTTCTGATGTCCCTTCCAGATGCCTCACCATTCTTAAAACTTCTGGAAATGTCGAATACCTCAATGGTGTCTACCACAATTTTATCCTCTTCCTCCATGTCTTTTACTTCCTCCACGGGGATCTCACATCCTCTGATGAAGTGAAAGATGGAGGATGACCCTGCTAGCAATGGGGGTTGGAAGAAGGGCTCGCCTTCTTCAGAGGGTGGTTTTGCATTGGCTTGTGTCATCCTACTGATGGAGGAAGCCTCAATGTCCCTAAAGTTTTTCAGTGCTCTCGAGTCATTTAGTGATCCTAACAGTTGATCTTGGGTGTCACCTCCCCACCCCTTGAGTTGACACATGGCACTCCTATGAAGTGCATGTTTAATTTTGCAAATGAGGTCTTGGCCCTATCAACAGTCTTCACAAAATTGTTAATGTTCACCCAACAAGAACTGAGTGGAGAAGACCTTGAGGGGCCTTCTTACTTGGCTCTTATTGTGGGAGGGTTGAAGGGTTCCCCCCTTGATATTCCACCCTTGTAGGCTTATCTGCCCTCCCCGTACAATGATCTAGATTGGGAGAAAAATGACCTCTTGTTTGATGAGGACTAGGGGGCACCTCTTCTTTATCTATAGATTATATTGTTTGTGTGTATTGTGTTCCCTTGTGCTTGTGTTATGTGTTCCCAGATGACCCTTGTCACCCTTATAGGTTCTTGAATATAGGAGTGTTTTTGTGTCATAAAAATTCCTCTATTTGTTACATCATTGTTCCTTTGTTGTGTATTTATTTTTGACAATTGGGGATGATGCAAGTGTTGGGGGCATTTAGGCTTCCCTTCCATGTTGACCCAATTTTTAATTTTTATTTTGTCTTCACGTGCCTTTCTTCATATTGTGTATTTATTTTTGAAAATTGGGGATGATGCAAAGTGTTGGGGGAATTTAGGCTTCCCTTCCATGTTGACCCAATTTTTTATTTTTATTGTCTTCACATACCTTTCTTCATTTATATATTACTATATCTATTTATCTATATTTATGAGCAGCTCTGACCTTCAAATATTAGATCACCCTTGTATTTTTTTCATGAAATTATTGTCTTTTCTTTCTTTGTGCTTGTCTTTCATGCTTGCTTTGTGATGTTGTGGTGCTCATTGTTGTCCCTCGTGTGCATGACAACATTACCACAGTTACATCTCTCTATGTTCCACGGGCCACAACATCACTTTTTCATTCTTACTTTTTTCTCCTTAGGATGCCATGTGCCTTCATGTTCAACAAACACCATCCTAAGGGGGGGCTATAATGTCACTTTGATTTTCAAAAAATACATTCGGTGGCCAACAAATATTTTCTTGAAAATCTGTTCAAAATACCTTTTCAAAAATCACATTCCACAACAAGCACCCCCAGTGGAATATTTTTCCTTGATCATGGGTTTGTAAAGAAAGAATTTGAAAAAAATTCCTTCGAGGAGGGAGCACCTTCTCCCGTGGGAAAAGTTCTAACCTTCCCCTTGTGAGGGGACCTTCTTCCTTTTGAATTCCTTGATGAAGTGAACATCTTTCAAAAGGATTCCTTGATGTTGAATTGATTTTCAAAAAATGCTCTTATCTCTTTCAAAACAGAGCATCCCTTGAGTGGACCCCCTTTCTTTTGAAGGGTTCCTGAGGGAGCCCTTTGAAAGCTCTTCCTTCAATTTTTGATTGTCTACATGATTTCCTATTTGCTTGCTTGCCTACGTGGCTGCTTTTTACTTTCTAACATGTTTTTTTTGTGAATTAACATGTCGCTTTGTAGGTGCTCAAGTGAAGCTGCTTTCCAATTTGACTCTTCAAAGTCCCCTCACAATGGGCTTCCTTCAGGAGAGAGTACCTGAGGGCACCTTCTTTGCAAGTCCAAGGATCTGTGAAGCATTTTCATCTTGTGGGATTTGTCCATTGTTGGTCTATGGGCCTTCGATGCACTTTATTCAAACCTCCTCAGGAGAGAGTACATGTGGATTTATTTGCCTTCCCTACACTTTCGAGTTCGTCAGATTGCGGTCTGCTTCCTCGACGGTTCATGCATATGTTTCTAAACTCTTCTTGTCTACTTTACTGAACACTCATTGACACTCATGTTCGCTAAAGTGGGGAAAAAATGTATAGGTGTGAATTTGTACCCCCTTTGAAAATTCCCATTTTACACCCTTCACTTTAGAAAAATAAAATCCGACCAAGTAATTCCATGTCCTCATTCCATAGCCCATCCACTTATCGCTTATTTTTAGTGTCGGTGGGGAAATTTTTGTTGGGGATGCGTGCACGATGTGCGAATGTCTGTGTGGCACGCTATCATCTTGAAAAGATTCTTGCCTTTGGAATTTGTAGAGGCATTACATTCTCCATTGGCAATGAAACATAATGTCCCCATTCCTTCTTGCCGACCTTTGAATGAATCATTCCCTCCTAAACCTTCTTCAAATTCCTATCTTTCACTTTCACTTCATCTCTTTAGCAATTCTCGATCTTCTTCATGTTTCTACACACTAATTCGATCATCTTCATACATTTGAGCGAGTTGTTGCACTATTGGCTTAATGTTTCCAACAATCGCAACATCCTACAGATCTACCACAAAAGCTACAACTTGGTGTCTTGTGAGATTTCTTTTGACGTTGTTGCGGCTACGTCGACTCTGCCATTGTTGTGGGATTTCATTCCTCTCTCATTGGCCTTGAGTTTCTTTAGTTGAGGGTGGTAACACTTTTTTTTTTTTTTTTCTTGTTGGATTTGAGTAGGATAGTGTTTCTTGTAGTGTTTGGTTTCATTTATGTTCCAACATCATTTTTTATATCATATTTCTATCTCTCTATATATCTGGTCATCCTTAGAGGTGGAAGCACCAAAATAGGGGTTTAATTGTAGTAAACCCTATATAGCCCCAACATTTTTCCTCTCTTGGTTGTGTGTAGGTACATGTTCATGTGGAGCTTGCTGGAAAATTGGACCCTTCATTAGTACATTTCCACCACCTTTGTCTTTGTCATCTTCTATATCATCTTTCTAGTTATTTTTATCATTCTATTAGTTATCATTTTAGTTAGTACTTCAAACCTCAACCACTAAGCTTTTAGAAAATTCTTGGCAATCTTTACTATAATTTTGTGCTTTTTGGTCGTATGGATGCCAGCGCACCTATGAGATGCCAATGCGTTGCACTATCATCCCTAACCCGCGTTGTTTTCCTATAGCAGAGAGTTGTTTGAGGTATAGTTTGGGTTCTAGAAGCTTGCTCGTTTAGCCCCATCAAAACTCTTAGGTTAGTAGAGTGACATAAGCACTTGAGAGTGCTCTTCATTCTCTATCCTTGACACACTTGTCCAACCTGAGGTAGATTAGGGAAGCCTTCCACCCTTGACTCTCCATAACTTGGAGCCTTGGTGTGGTTGGTCCCCCTCCTCTACAATTACACCAACATATAGATCCAAAGAGATACAAACAATATAAAGATACCCTACAACATAACTACTAAAACATCAATCTCAAGCACCAAATAAATAGAAGGATAAAAGCCACAAACCATTCAGGGTTTACCAAAACCATGATACAATCCAATGGTATCAAAACCAAGGGCTCAAATTACAATTCCCTATACAAAATAAGTCCATTAGATATTTAATAAGATCCTCTAACTGTTGGCATGAAGGATTGTGCCCTTGATGCTAAGCCTTTGCAAGCTTGGAAATCTCATGCAACATGGGAATGTTCTCAGACTATGAGTTTGGTCTGTTACAAGAATGAACCTCCTCAAGATTTGACTCCCTTTAAATACTCTTTAGATTTGTAAATTGATGGAGGAAAGAGATAGAAGAAAACCATAATACTACTGAAAAACTAAACTGAAAATCTATCTAAAGGGGGGTGATGCACCAATAGTTTGACTTTAATTTGCAATATGATTCACAAAAAATTCTCTAATACACATGTTCTTACAATCCAAATTGATCAAGTTCATCAGATAAGTAATTCACAAAAAGGCTTGAGAAAATATTGCACAATCTGTGACTTGTAATAAACTAAAATTTGTATACTTGCATCTAATAAATGAGACAAATAATTCAGAGGTTAGAAAAACACAAGAAATTTGTATCAAATTACTCAAAAAATAACAAGACACCTAAAATCAGATAGAAGAGCCTCTGTTTGTATTAGAAAATGGAAGGAATCTCTGTAAACCATAACAATAAACTACTGGAAAATAAGATGTTGCTACTAAAAACTATAAAAATGGCTGAGTTACAAGACAAATCTCCTCTCTGCAATATGCAAAGGAAAAAAAAGTAAGAACTCTAGAAAAAAGCATAACTGATCCAAATTGAGCAAAAAAAACTCCAAACTCCCCCTCTCAAACTGGTTGATAAAAAAGAACTCCAAAAGCACTCTAATTTGACTAAAAGTTAGAGAAAAATCACTCAGAATATCTCCAAATGCATCTGTAAAGCTTTAGTTCCACTCTTGCTTCTATTTTTTGCATGATTTTGGAACAAGGATAAATTGTTTGAATAAATATTAAAGATAACCGCTTGTCATTTACTTTAATATTTGTTATGTGAAAATTTATCCCTCTTCATGAAAAATGTTAAGGCAATTTATAAAGCATTACCTTTAATATTTGTTTACACATTTATTTTTGTTTTAATTTGATGCAAAAACATAGGAGGCACACATAAAACCCTTATGACTCCCGTGAACTGCACATTTCTCTCTAGGAATTTGGCATGAAGGACCTAACTAAGGCCTAGGTATTAAAAAATATGTAATTTTATAAAATAAAGTGATAAAAATCACTTGGGTGACCAAAGTTTAGGGTTTTCATGAGAAACCTAAAAGATGCTTAACCCTAACCCGTGGGTTCATTTTGCACTCATCTTTTTTCCTATAAAGGTTCATTTGCTGCACCACCATGAAGTAGCTAGGGTTTGAACTTCTGAGTGTGATTGTGTATGGTTGGATATGCTCTCCCTTTTGGTGAGTTGCTCTCTTAAACCAAAATATTGAGATTTTGATTTATCTGTGAAAGAAATGACTGCATATTGCTCATTTTGTGATAAAAAGAATGATGAAAATTTCTATTTCTTGGCGTATTTCTTTGTCATGTGACACCTTTAGCGTGGTTTCATTTTTGATGTTGGCCATCAAGATCATCATTCCATCCATTGATGAGCTCACATGAGCACTTTGTCTCTGGTGTACCTTGTTTGGTCTCTATTCACTGCTGCCTTAAAGACTCTTTAAGAACTTGCTTCAACACATGACAACATTTAAAAACACTATTATTACTTATTCATTTGTTGCTACTATGCAATTTTGAACTCTGACAGAGAAATTTCAGTTATTTCAAGTATGTGATTGCTCTTTCTTTATAGCAAATTATTCAACTCCATTGCAGGTTGTTCATTTTGGCATCTAATATTACTACCGTGTTTGATACCTTTTTTTTATGGATGCTCCTTATCTATGCATTTGTAGACAATATCATGATGGTTGTGATCTTTTTGAAAATTGCCCCTCCATCTATCATGACTGCCAAGTATATTTTATGCATTGTTGTTGTTGTCATGAAATTTGATTTTTTTTTGTTATGCCTTTGTGCTTGCTTGGTTCTTGAATTGTTCTTGGATGACTGCCATACAATCAATTTAGGATTGTGATTGACCTTGTAATTGAATAATGCTTTCCTCATATGTTGTCCTTTCCATTCTTTGGAAACTTTTCCTCATCAACATATTATGACCTTGGACTATTTTCTATTTTTTCTATTACCACTGTCATTTGTTGCTCAAAGGTTTGCAAGTTGATGAAACTTTGAATAATAATGCATCATGATATCAATGTCCCTTCATGATGTCATAGTTCACATCTCATGATGACTATTTCAATCTAATAGAATATGATATCCAATGATAATATCATAACTCCATGCAATTAACCCTTGAAAATTGTCCCTACTATTGCATATTTGCCTTGGATTTCATCTAGAGGGGCTCAACTAGATCAAACAATGAAAATCACTAATGCAAAACCTTCAACTAACACAAATCCTTCAAGAACCTAGAGTCAAGGTTGTCATAGTTTCCCATGCTTCCCTATTACTACCACTTTCATAATAATAATTTCCTTGATATGATCAAAGATATTAGATTGTACTTGTGAAGTTCCAATTAGACCGTCCATACTTGATGGAGCATTCAAAATATCTAGTTTCTGTTTGTAATCTCAGAAGGGTCATGATTTTGTGTAGATGGAATTGTATTGGTGAAGGATAGTGTGACTTCTTGAATAAATGAAAGTCCCTATAGCAACATGCTACCAATAGGTGATCCTCTTTCTACTGGGTTGGGTGTACTGGTACCTTGCCTTCCCCTATGATGACCATCCATCAAACCTTTAAATTGTAATATTTTCTGATTTTGTATATCATGTCCACTAAGGATAGTCTTGACATGTTGATTAGGTGCTTGTAATTTATCATTCTTTGTAGTTTCCTTTCATATTGCAAACTTTCCTCCATTTGATCTTGAGGTGACATTGTACCTGATATCCTATAACTGATTTGAATGAAAAGATCATACATGTACCTACACAGTTAGCAAACAAGTTAAGGAAACTAAGAAGCTTAGAGATTCTTATGATGATTTGATTTTTTTTACTCTTCTTAGAGCTTCATGATGGATGTAAATATGATCTTGAGATATTTTTAACTCTCTTATTTGATGTATAATAAGAGATAGGCTATATGTTTGTTGGTTTTAACATATAAGAGACCTGGAATCCCAAGCTCTAACATCACTTTTTTGACTCTTGCAAATAATCTTGAAGCAACCAACAAAGGAATTGAAGACACAACTAATCAACAATGGGGTTTGTCATCCAGGCAATGACGGACCCCTTCTCTCTTATGCATCCTTTACTTTTAGATATACATTTTATCTTTTATTGTATATCATTCAATTACTCCCATGACTTGTGTGGGAAACTTGTAAACACTTCTCTTTTGAATATAAACAATTATTTCATGCAATGACTTGTGCAAAATATCTCTTTTTTGTAAATCAATTGCACAACATGAATTGAACATTTCATTTCATAGCATTATCAATATAATTATGAGAACTTTAGTAGAAAATGTTTGTGTACCTTTCTCTTTCTTCAAAGCACAATTAGGTAACACTTACATTATCATAAGCTATCATAAATCTATCTTAACCCACTCCTCAAGTTAGGTACTCCATTTTGGCCCCATTATTTCCATTCAAATATGCTCTATGAAATTATATAACATGCATAAGTTGGTCAACAAGTCAAGCCAACCATGTAACTCCCATCTTACACACTCTTACATGTGTCATAATATATTTTATGCACAATTTCATAAGATGGTTTCATGTGTCTATGAAATTATATACTCTTATAACTTCTTACACACATTATACATAATATTTCACATGGCATTAAATTGGATAAATCAAAGTGGGATACCTCTTTTCCATGTGGGAAAAAATAATATATAAATATAAACAATAAATAAATAATTAAAACATTAGGATGCAAGATATATGGCATATTTTTCATGAATGCAAAAAAAAAAGATGAAAAGGCTTTGATCAAATGATTATTCAAATTCAATGAATTCTCAAGATAACACTAGTGATGTGTTTATTGCAGCCTTGGATATGCATGCATGAGTAATTGAATTTGGAGCTTCTTTCCACATGAATCCCCATAGGGAGTGGTTTAATAAATATAGGAGATTCAATGGTGGAAAGGTCTACCTTGACAACAAATTTACTTTGTATTGTTGGATGTGGTAGAGTCAAGATTAGAATTAGTGATGAAAGAATCAAAGGTATGTCATGAGTATTACACATTTAAGGTATTGACGGTGGTTTTAGCACAACCAACTTGCTAAGCAATAATAAATTATTACTCCTCTTGAAAAGTAGGATTCTCTACTCCAATGTTCCTTTTGGGTCAAGTCTTGACCATAATGGATATCAAAGTGGTTGATGTAAACATGTTTTAATAAGTGGCCTAGATTATTTAGGTTCTTTGGAAAATACATTCAAGACATGCAACCAAAATAGAAAGATTTATTTCTTGGACATCACAACCAATTGCATGTTAGCACATTACTTTAGCATATCTATGTTATCTATATGCTATTTCACCTATTTAAATAATCATAAAATAAAGATCAAAAGATTTAGGTTTAAGAGATAATTCTAAAATATAAACTAAAAGTAAATAGACAACCATAAGACTTATTTCATTTATCAATTATGAGTGGTTAGACAAAATCCCATTAAACAGTATTAAATCAACTAGTATTCACACAATTGATATTAACAACAACACAATCTTCAAAGGAAATTAATCAATCTCAATATTTTGAAGTTATATCAAATCAAATTTCCATCAAACATGCATAGATACGAGACAAAACAATATTCAATACCACAATAACACACCATATTTCATCAATTCATTCAACTCAGATAGATAAAATAACCATATCATCACCAGAGTTCAAGATCCAAATGTATGCAAACAAGGCTTAATCCTTTGATTCTATAAAAATGCTTGAAAAAATTCAGTAGGAAGTTCCACATTGAAATTGTATAAGTTCTTTGCAAATACAAATTTTTTGATCCTTTATAATGAGCCAAAATCCAAATTAAATAGACTTATGCATCCCAAGATTCATGGATCTCAAAAAAGAGTTAACTAAAATTCTAACTAAAGTGCCTAGTTATGATCTAGGGATGAACTAGAACTAAATTAAATAGCTCATTGGAACTGGAGTCTACCTAAAAATACAATGCCAGATTTAAAGTTAATTATCTAGGAATTGTACTTTATTACAAAATTTATTTAAAACAAATCAAAATTTAAATGTTTGACTTAATCTATGTTAGGGAAGCTATCAAAGAAAGCTATGATGACTTCATTCATTGTGTCGATCGAAGGACCTCGATGGTACTGCAATTTAATCCTCTATGTAAATGCATAATGTATACATCCAAAATTGGTCTAGAGAATATTAATTAAATAGTATTTATTTAATTAATAAAAATCTTTAATTCCTCTACTGTATAAATAAATTGTAAAGTTTATTTATATAGTTCATATTTCTTAATTCCTCCTATCTAAACCATTTTCTTCATGATTTAATTAAATAAACAAATTTAACTAATTTGTTTTATTTGATCAATTCCCTCTCATTAAATTATAATTTTTAATTCGAATTTTGTCACATTTCTCCATATTCTTCTAACCTCCTTCCACATCATCTTCCATCTCACCATGTGTCACATGAAATAAATTATTCCTAATTTCTAAAATGGGCATTTATCCTCAACAACCTCAACAAACTTAGAGACACATGGCTTCTCCTTTCCATTTATTCTTTTCTACAATTGGAAAGCTTGTTCTATTAAAGGGGACAACTTCCTTATTTCTCTCTAACCTCCTCGTTTCTCACCATTGATCTCTCCAAACTGAATCCTGATCATCCATTGCTACCAACTCACATGATGCCTTGGTGAAATCTATAAATAGATGCCCATTTACAAATTTTACATAAGAGAGCATTGCATACAATTACTCTGTAGAAATCATCTTAGCATTTGAGAGCTTAGTTTACATTATAGCTTAGCATTTATAGTAGTTTAGCAATTAAATTAGAATCATGGCTTCTTTGTTAGATGTGTCTTAGTTTACTTATAGCATTTAGAATCAATTTCATAGCATCTCCATTACTTTAATTCAACGTTGCATCATTTCATTAGAATTCAAAATACAACCGTTTATCATCCAACATATCATTTAGTTCATCATCCAACCAAATCATCAGATCATGTAGGTGTAGACATAGTATCTACATTCTAGAATTAATGGCTTCTCATTTCTTAGGTGTCAACCTAGTAATTCAGTGCATAATTAATATCTGAGAGCACTAATACAAGATCCTTAGGATATAGGAAGATGGAATGTCTTTAAGGAATCGTTTTATCAAATTATATTGTTAATTTAGATTTCCTTAATGTAATTCACATATTTTCTCACACACATAAATTGGCACCCCCCGTGAGGCCTAGCCCCTGTTGTTTTAATATTTTTCTAGAAAGTATGCTTTACAGGTTCAGACGTGAATTTCTTTGGTGCAATCGCTAATTCTTCTCATGCACCTAAAAAATTCTCTAGCACATTCATCGACTGTTTCGACGCAATAACGAGTTTCTTCGGTGCATCCATGCCATTCTGTGGTGCATAAGGGGGTTTCTATAGCACATCTAATATTTTCTATAACACATTCGCTATTTTTTGTAGCACATTCACTTCTTTCTGTAGCGCATATACCTTTTTAGCACATTGGCTTACTGTAATGGCACATTTGATTTATTTGCAAAATTTTGCTGAGTCTGAAAACTAATAAATGTTCTTTTGTTATGCAAGCTTCATAAACGCTGTCACAGACTTTGTTGAAACTATTGAATGTTGTCAAAGAAACATTTATTGCAAACTACTGATGAATTTGATGTAGGGGTTGGAGTGAGTTATTTCCTTTTTCTTAATTTAGGAATCTAGACTAATTAGGAAGGAAAGAACACCATGTCTGTTATGTTCGATGAATGGTAGAAATATTCTCTCCCCTTAACTGGGTGACCAAAAAGATAGACCCATTCGTGTTTATTTGCGAGTGTGAGTTGAGTATATCGTGTGTGTTCTCTCTTTGTTTACGCAAAAAAAATTGATCGAACTACGAATGTACTGGCTCACTTTTGTTTATCCATAAAGGGACTGCCTTGTGGGAAAAAGTAATCACCCAAGGGAACGACCCAATCAATAACACATTGAACCTGAGCGACTTCCAACCAGTATACAAATGTGGGTACTTGAGGAAAGTTCAAGTATCACAAGGATTGTTTTGACAAGAAGGGAAACAATGCTCTCTTGCTGCATGGATGATACCCCACGAACCAATTTCTCCTACTAGCTAGAACCCTTGTTGTAGAAAGGCCAAAATCCTTTATCTATTTGCTAGCACATAAGGTCTAACCTTTGAAGCCATCCCACATTTTTGTGGCTTTTAGTAGAGATGAAAAGTATGCCATGGGAGATTCATGGATACTGATGCTTGGCTACCCTGTAGAAGTGAGTGCAATGGAGGGGAGCTAGTGGGGTCAAGCATATAATTATCCACTAAAAGAAGGCACAGTTGGTGTAAACTCTAAGTGGGAATCCAACAAATATAGTCTTACACAACCTTAGGATTGTACATGCTTGATATGTTTACCAAAGTGTTTTTAAACAAACTTCAAACAAAAACCTTACACATTGGAAGTGCAAAATTGCGATTCAGAAAACATCATTTGAAACAAACCATTCTCTGACTGAAAACCAAAAAAATCAAATAAACTAGCAAGAAACTGTTATATTCCCCCGTTCAACGAATCCATTGCTTATTTTGGCACATTCACCACTTTTTCCAGTGCATATACCTTCTGTTACAATGCATTTACCGCTTTATCTAGTGCATATACCCTCTGTTACGATGTATTCCCCACATTTTCCAATGCATCCCTCGCATTCTGTGGCGCATATACCAATTTCTATAGCGCATACACCTGAAACTTTGGTGCATATGAGCTATTTTGTAGCACATACACCTGATTCAACAATGTATCTAAACCTTTATCTAGCACATCCAAGCCATGCTATAGTGCATCTGCCTTTTAGCGCATGCATTGACTGTTACATCGCATCCACCAAAATTTATAACAAGAGAGCTGAATTTGACTCCTATTCGACATTTTGGAACTAGATTTAGGGATCTTTTTCATAGAGAATTTCTTTCCTCATCCCAACATTGTTGTAAACTTGGAAAAACTAGCATTCACAAGTGAAATCCTTTACCTAAACTTTGATCAAACATCTAAAAGTGCCCAATCATCATCAAAATCCAAATTTGATCAACAAGTTTAGTTTCCCCATCAAGATTTATCATCCTTCATCTAGAAACAACACACTTTACATCAAATTTTATTACCTTAGTCCTATCAATAGGATTCATTATTCTATTTGACCTAGGTATTCCTTTGGCACTCCTAAACAATGATCAAAATTTAGAAAACCTTCATCACTTGCATGCCCATTTTAACAAGGTCTCAAGAGCAAAATCTTAAGGATAAGGAATTTGAACCTCAAAAGACCATGGGTGAACCAGAAGAAAATCCCTTTCACAAAATTCCTCAAAATGAAACAAAAGAAATAACAGAGGAGGAAATAGAACAAGCAAACCAAGATCCCAAATTTCACAAATTCCATAGAAAGGGTCTTTGAAAAGGATGGAGAAAAATACCTTCTAATGTTAGCAAACCAAGGGGTCAAATTACCAAGTGATTTTGATGTCAATAAATTGAAGGGAACACTAAATAAAATTGAAATTGAAACACAAAATACAGATGAAATGGATGCCCTAACACATCAAATGAAGAACCTTCAACAACAATTTCAAGACATGCAAGGAGGGACTACCAGAAGATACTTGTTGCAAGATATTTGTCCCTGCCCCTTTGATAGAAAGTTAAATATGATACCATTTCCCCCAAATTACGACCTACCAAAATACAACAAATACAATGGAAAATATGACCCCATAGACCGTGTGAGAGAATTTCGAACCATGAGTCTTGAGTTTGCTCATGAAGACACATACTTGATTAGACTTTTTCCTCGTAGCTTGGGAGGCCATTGTATGGAATGGTTTTCAAAACTACAACCAGGAATAAAATGCTTTGAAGAACTTGTCAACAAATTTATGACTCAATATTCATATAACATTTCACATGAGATAACCATGAAGGATCTTTGTATATTTACCAAACAGAAACAAGGAGAATCCTTTCTCATATTCTTACAAAGGTGGAGAAGGTTAGTCGCTCGATACACTCGTCCCATACCCAAAGAAGAAAAGGATGGAGATTTTATTGATAACCTTAACAATGAAATGAGTTATAGGCTACAATTACAATGTCCCCCTAGCTTTGAGAAGATGGTAGAAAATGGTGTTAAAATTGAGGAAGCTTTAGTCAAAAGAGGGGTATTGAAAATTCACAATGAAGGATCAAACAATGCTAGCTCTTCCAACCATCACAACAACAATGAGAAGTCCAAATTTTGGACAATGAACAAGAATGCCAATGATGGTGCCGCCGAAACACATAATGCTAAACCGGTCTTTAATCTATCGGGAACCACAACCAAGACCGATCAAAATATCAATCAAGGCACTAATCAAAATGTCAACCAACACAATAATCAAAAAAACCATAATCAAAGTAACACCATGTACAAACCTTTACCCTATCAAACACAATAAAACCACAAAAAAATTACTCCTTTGGGTCAATCACACGAATCTGCATTGAGGGAAATTTTTGAAAATAACCTTAGAACACTACCTGACACTCGAGGCTTTGAACCAAAAGTAAAATCGTCATGGTGGAATGATGCCTATTATTGTGAATTTCATCGGTGCGAAGGCCATCAAACAAATAGTTGCATGCAATTTAAACATAAGATACAAGATTTAATAGATGACAAAGTCATACGAATAGAAGGACCCCAAACAAATGCCGATCACGAAGCATTTAAAAATCCTTTACCGAATTATGAAAAAGGGGAGTCCTCTACAACAAACAACAAGGGAAAGAATGTAAACTATGTCCATGATATTATCATAAATCATATTTCAGCAGCATAGGATCAAATGAATACCATTGAAACCAATGACAATCAAGACATTGAATGCAACCAATAATCCAATCTATGACACTCCAATTGAACAAGAACAAGACATCATTATCCTTGAAAATCAAATTAATGACATCAATCCAGATATAGCTGCAATGGATACTCAAGTCAATGTCATTAAAATCTATGGGAAACAAGACAACATGCTAGTAAATGTAACCATGAGAGCACATGCCAAATATGTCCTGAAAGGAAGTTCATCTAAAACACCCGTTGCCTCATCCAATCAATATAACATAGTGGACTAGTTACAAAAGATCCTTGCACAAATATCAATATTGGAATTGCTCAAGATTTCACCCGCCCACAAAGAGATTTTGGAAAAAGACCTAGTGGACACAACAATACCAACAAATCTAGAAGTTTGTAAATTTGAAGCCATGGTGGGACATTTGATTGTGCCACATTGCTTATCATTCTTAGAAAATGATGACACGTCTATTTCTCATCCCTATAATGCCACTCTCCATATTGAAGTCCTAATTCATAAACATCGTGTTAAACACGTCCTAATAGATAGAGGAGCTGGCCTGAATATATGTACTTTAAAGCTTGTTCGTGCCTTGGAATTCTCTGAGAATGCAATTGATTCAAAGAAAAAGATTACAATAAAAGCATATGATGATGAGAAAAGATCTTCATAGGGATTGATTGTCTTACCTATTCAAGTAGGACCAATTCAAAAAGATGTAATCTGCCATGTCTTGGACAAGGATTTGACCTACAACATACTATTGGTTCGCCCATGGATCCATGAAATGCAAGTGGTCCCATCAACATACCACCAATGTTTGAAGTTCCCTTGTGGTGGCCAAGAAATCACCATCTCAGCTGATTCAAATAGTCCTCAGTATTGCAACACCCTAAAATCTGTCCAAGATATCTTTGTGCCTCATAACAAAGAAGCTTCCACTTCCTTCCCTTCCTATGATCAAATCCAATCAAGTTCCTCATCCAAATTGTTGGTCATTTTCTCAAATCATGAAGGTCAATCCAGTTCCATGTCTAAACATTCTGAGAAGATAGAAGAAGTTTCTCCTTCCACATCCTCAAATCATGAAGCCCAATTAAATGCTCTGTCGAAACAATTTGAGAAAAAACTCCAAGTCAAAGATAAAGGTGTGGGTGAATATTTCATTGAATGATCCCTATTTCTTTCACAGTTCTCTTCCCCAAAGTCATATGGGCAACCCTCAACATCAACACAACAGACATCACAACTAGTTACTCTCTTTGATGGTTAGTTTGTAAAAGAAAGCACCATAGTTGATGAAGTAGAAGACAAATATGTTCTAAAATGGCTCTATAAGGATGAAGAAGAATCTCAAACAACTGCAAATGTACAAACAACACAATAAGGAAAAGGCTTCACTATCTTGGAGAAGATGGGATATGAGGGAAAAGGCCCTATAGGAAAAAGAAAGGAAGGAATTGTAGAACCAATTAAACCCATCTTAATCAATCCAAAAGACAAGACTGGGCTGGGTTATAAAGAGGAGACAAAAGAAGAGATGACTCAGAGGGTGGTTGAAAGAATCTTGTAGTTACAAGCTAGTGATGATCATGAAACTAATTCTAATGAATATGAGTGGGACTCACTATCAAAAGAGTCTTATCACGACAAGGACATTGATTTGGTACACAAGTATGCACCCCTACTTGAAGAAGGACAAGGTTCAGGTTCTAGACCGCTTGAATTAGGATCGCAACACATTGATGATTCCGATGAAGATGATTCGACTCGGAGTAAAACATATAATTCAAAGGAAAGTTACCTTATAGACCTCAATTTTTCTATTGGACAACTAAAATATACCACCGTCATGACTCTTACCATCTCCAACCTTAACCAGTCTGGTGATTTATTACCCCTAGTACATCCCAAACTCATAGACTGGGACCAAACTAAGCCATTTGATATCCCTACATTTTCAAACGATGATGCCATCGTCAATTTCCTTTGTGCCAACAATCCCTAAATAGATTCCACCATTGAACATCATAACGAAGCTTCTAAACTGGGGAGTATCAAATCTTCTAGCTATAAAATGAATAATACAAGAAATAGATCTGATGGTGAAAACCATTCAATGACAGTATCAAATCCAGAAAGAGTAAAAACAAAGAGCGTATCCAACAACGATAACCTCTCCGAGGCATTGAAGGATGGAAGATTTGATACTCTCCCTGAAAACTTTCAAGAAAAATAAAAGGTATTGATTGAACCCAAATAGTTTGTCAATATCAATAGTGCAAAGACAGTGAAGACTATCCATCTAGAGGCATCTTTGACAAAACAAGAAAAACCAAGATTCCTCAAAATTTTCACAGAAAAACAAGTCAATTTTTCTTGGTCATGTGCTGACATGCCAGGGATTGATCCAAAACTCATCATGCATCACCTATCCTTACCACTGGGAGTAAAACCAATCAAGCAAAAACTAAGGAAAATGCATCCACATATTGCCTTATTGGTAAAAGCAGAGTTGAAGAAGTTGTTAGACGCAAGATTCATTAGACCCACTGACTATGACGAGTGAATCTCCAATATCGTACCAGTATCAAATCTTGATAACAACATTTGTATTTGCACGGATTTTAGGGATCTCAATAAGGCTTTCCCCAAAGATGATTTTCCTCTACCTAACATAGACATCATAGTGGACTTAACGACAGGACATGGCATGTTGTCATTTATGAATTTTTTTTCCGGTTATAATCGAATTAAGATAGCTCCAGAGGATCAAGATAAGACAACCTTTACATGTCCATGGGGAACATTTTGTTGGAACATCATGCCATTTGGATTGAAGAATGCAGGAGCTACTTATCAACACACCATGACAACAATTTTTCATGATATGATGCATACTTTCATGGAAGACTATGTGGGCGATCTATTAGATAAATCATATACAAGAGAAGGATGCTTAGAGATCTTAGAAAAAATCTTCACTAGACTGGAGAAATCCAATGTACGACTGAATCCAAAGAAATGTGTGTTTGGGGTGACTTCAGCCAAACTCCTGGGATATATAGTTTCAGAAAAAGGCATTGAGGTAGACTCGACAAAAGTTAAAGCTATCATGGAAATTCCACCACCCAAAAAACATTAGTTAGCTATGATCTATTCAAGGAAGATTCCAATCAATTCGAAGATTTATTTCACAATTGGCAGACAAGACCCATCCTTTTACTCACTTGCTACACAAAAATGTTTCTTTCCAATGGGATGAGAAATGTGAAGGAGCCTTCAACCAATTGAAACAATAGCTAATGAGTCGACCTATCTTAATACCATCAACAAAAGGAAAATCACTCTTGTTATACATTGCAACAACTGAGATATCATTGAGAGCCTTGTTAGCATAAGAGGATTCAGCAGGAAAAGAGAGAGTAATTTACTACATCAACAAGATGCTAAATGGCTATGAAATCAATTATACATCCATTGAAAAGGCTTGCTTGGTAGTAGTGTTCACCACCCAACAACTACAACACTACATGATAACTCATACCATCAAGTTAATAGCCAAATAGATCCATTAAACACCTCCTCAACAAAGCTAACCTAATTGGAAGACTGGCCAAGTGGGTTATGATACTAAGTGAATTTGACATCCAATATGTGGATAGGAAAGAAATAAAAGGGCAAGCAATCACTAACCAGCTAACTGAAACACCTCTATCAGATGATCATCCTTTACACATTGAATTTCCAGATGCTGATGTCCTCACCTTGGCTGCAAAACAGTGGACATTATACTTTGATGGATCACACACCCAACATGGATCAAGGGCCAAAATCCTATTTGTCACTCCACAAGGACATAACATACCAAAATCATATAGATTGATGTTCCCTTGTACCAATAACATGACAGAGTATGAAGCATTAATCATTGGCATTAAAACAACTGTAGAATGGAAAATTACAGAATTGCAAGTCTATGGAGATTTTCAGTTGGTCATTAACCTGGAAGTCAATGATGATTATCAAACAAAGGATGACAAACTGATGCCCTACAAAAGAATGATTGATGATTTTAAGAAATACTTTATGGATATCAAATTTGAACATATTTCAAGAGTGGGCAATAAAGCTGTTGACACCATGGCCACTATTGCTTCCTTGTTACAAATTCTAGAGGAGAGAAGCCATTACGAGTTCTTGGTGGAACAACTATTTTCTCCTGCTTATGATGATACTGAGTCCCAAGTTATGTCACCTAGAATTGATACCAATACCTCAATCTATGGTGAAATTTATACCTACCTAAAAGATAGCACCCTTCCACCTGACCTGTCTAGAAATAAAAAATGAAATTTCATTCGCTGAGCCGCTCGACATACTCTTATTGTAGATGTACTATATCGACAATGTCTTGATGGAACTCTCCTTTGATGTTTGGAATGCGATGAGTCTGAAACAACTTTATGGGAAGTTTATGAGGGTGTTTGTGAAACTCATTGAAGTGGTTTAACCTTAGCCAAGAAACTCCTTCGTTTAGGATATTACTGACCAAACATGGAGAAGGAGTCTTTTCAGTTCATCAAGAAATGTCAAAAGTGTCATATTCATGGAAACCTCATCCATGCATCGGCCCAAGAACTTCAACCATTTACATCCATGTGGCCCTTTTTTCAGTGGGGACTAGATCTTGTTTGTAAAATCCATCAATCTTCGTCAAATGGACACAAGTTTATCATCACAGCTACAAAATACTTCACAAAGTGGATTGAAGTTGTTCCTCTAATCACCATCATAGGAAATAAAATTTCATCATTCATCCTTAATTACGTCATCTGTCGATATGACATCCCTCAATCTATTGTCATTGACAATGGAAGACCATTCAAAAATCAAGACATGCAAGAATTGTGTGAGAAGTTCAACATCCAACATCACTTATCTACACCATACTACTCTCAGGGAAATGGTCAAACAAAGGCCTCCAACAAAACTATTCTAAAAATCTTGAAGAAAATGGTTAATGACGCTGGACATGATTGGCACATCCAATTAAACCCTACTCTGTGGGCGTACTGCACCAGTATTCGCACACCAACAAGAGCCACACCATATGCTCTTGTGTATGGATATGAGGTCGTTGTACTCATTGAGGTTGAATTACCATCACTCTGGGTTTCATTGGGTTTCATTGAAGGGTATCATCTTTGATGAGGACTACCGGGTATCTAGATTGCAAGAACTGGAACTATTAGATGAATGACACTAACATGTTTTGAACCACCTAAAAGCCTACCAACAACGAATGTCCAAAAGTTACAATCATAAAGTCAAACCCATAACATTTCAAGTTGGTGGCTTGGTATTGAAGGAGAACCTGCACAACCAGCAAGATAGGGAGAAGAAATGAAAGTTTGAACCGAATTGGTTTGGCCCCTTTGTCATTGTGTTAGTCTATGGATTAGGAGCATACCAACTATCCACACCAAAAGGATACCTACTTGAAGAGCCAATGAATAGTCTCCACCTCAAGAAATTCTACACATGATTCATCTATTGCATTGGTAAAAGTCTTGAAAAAAACAAAAAGCATTAGAAAATACCCTGAAAAAATGGTCGCCCTAGTGAAAACATGGCAAATAGGCATCTTGGTGACCAAAAAAAAAAATCAAAAGAGTGAAAAAATACAAAAAAAATCAAAAAGGAAAAAAAATACAAAAAAAATCAAAAAAGAGAAAATACAAAAAAATAAAAAAAGAGAAAAATACAAAAAAATCATAAAATATGAAAAAAGTGCAATAAAAGCAATTAGTGAAAACTTGACAACAGGTGCTATTTGTGATAGGTTGGCTTCTTCCTCTATTTGGAATGTGCGTCGACAGTTGGCTCTTCACTATCACTATCCGCATCCTTAATTTGAGCCTCATGTACATATTTTGCCGTGTCGTTCGTGTCTCACTTTGGTTTGTTGATCATTGTACATATCCATAATAAAATTTGGTTTGTTTCCATTGGTGGAAAAATCTTGAACTCATTAGGGGCAATCCATCTTTGAGCTTAAAAATGACAGACAAACAATAGTATGACAACATGGTAAAAACACAACAATCAAGTGAGTTGCAACATTGGACATCAATCAGACTCACCAAAAACAACCATCTGAACCAACAACAACAAGATCAATTGAAAACAAATTTCATTTGGTGATGATCCTTTGAATCACTATTTTATCATAACACAAATGTTCAAATTATTTGCATCATCATTGTTGTTATCATTCCTCGGAAGCAACTCAAGGATGTCAAGAACTAGAGAAGCTATGATCAAGAATGATATTTTTCTTTGTCTATTGTTTGCGAGTTGATCATTAATACTATGTGAATTGTTGTGGGACGTGCTCTACAAAGTAGCACTAATGACATTCCAGATTCGCATAGGAAAACAGTTAACTCTTGTTTGTTTACACAAGAAATGCTTAGGTCATCTCAGTCCAATTATACCTAGATGCTTGTGTTAACTTGCACTATCAAATGTCATGAAAGTAGTACTCAGGTCATCATGGTCTAATTATACCATTGAAGTTTGTACTCACTTTCAACATTTTAAAAGCTCAATGATGATACCAAGCACAATAAATTAGTTACTGGGATGACAACATTGCATTATTAGGTTTGCATGTTTAAGTTGCATTCATACTAGGTGTTGTAGTGGTATTTATAGATTTCTCCAAGGCAGGTACAATATTACGAGTGATTTTATTTATATCATTAACAGATTGAGTACATTTGACATTACCAAAAATATCATTCACATTTTAGTTGTATAAGCATTGGGACATCATTCATACATTATCATATCATTTCATCATTCATCTAGTCATTAAGTCATATACTTGCATTATGAAAATCCAAAAACAAAGCATTGATCATATCATTTTCATCCATATACATTTAGTCATACATTTGCATCACAAATACATCCACAATGAAACATTTCCATTCATCCATCTCATACATGCATTCATACATTTGCACCCAAAAAATACAAAAACGTAGAGTACCGTGCATATCATACATCACAATAGAACACGATCCATAAGAACATGTAGAATTATCCATCATTATTATCATTTCATTCATCCATTTCTGCATTAATGATATCATCCATTCATCCATTTCATCTTTTGCATCATACATATTTGCATCAGAAAAGTACAAAAACATAGCATTTAGCACATTCCATTCACATAATAAGATTCATCATATAGGGCATATAGACATCATTCGTAAAGCATCATAGAATCATAACACATGTTGCATCCATAACATATCATATCACCATCACATATAAAACATCACATAGCATACATAATAGGAAACTAAATGCATCCATCATGATCAACACATAAGCACACAGGTCAATCATCATCGTTGCATATATATCTCAAAATGATGTCAAATGTACAAGGATATCTGAATATGAAGAGGTACATCATCAAAAATGGTGGTAACTCATCGAGTATCAATGTATACATGTCCAAATCACAATAAACATCAAGTGTTGGAGCTATGTAGTGCTCCCCCTAGATGGTGTTGGCATCCTTGGATTGTTACCTCCCCCACTTGATGGACCCACACCTAGATGCGTCTCCATTACAGTAGTTGTGTAACACCCACACTAACTATAGAAGTTGCGACGTACTGGGTGAGATTGAGAAAAGCTCTCCCGCCACTTTGGAGGGACCAACTCATGATACGAACCTCTATAGAACTCGACTTCCTGGGAAGTGTGGCGTATCTCCCTAAAATAATCTGATGTTCAAATAGCTATCGCAGCTTGCTATAGTCTCTTAGTGATAACCTATGCTTGGTCCGCCCATCGTCTCAATGCGTCTCTCTCTGCAGTCAACATGCTAACTTGACCCTATATCTGTCCCTGGGCCTGCACCTATGCAAGTTACTACCTAGCAGCATCCCTCT